>JACEEZ010001514.1:17500-19730 GCA_016584305.1 Chionoecetes opilio | reverse complement strand
CCCCCCCCCCCCCCCCCCCCCCCCCCCTTCTCCCCCTACTCCCCTTCCCCTTCCCCAATTTTGCCGCTCCACTTTTTGAAACCCCTTCTTTTTCCCTTCCCAAACCCCCCCCCCCACCCCCCACCTACCCACCCCACATCCCCACCCCCCTTACCTTTTAAATTGGCCCTTTTTTGGGGAACCCAAGTTTTCTTTGGTCTACATTTGTGTGACACCCTCTACCGCTAACCACTGCCTACTTCCTAAAGAAATTTACCGGGCCCACCAGCAGCCTTGGTCGGGCTTGACGAGAGTGGAAGGGACCATTTTTGCCCCTTATTTTTCAAAGATAATAAAAAAACCCCCAGACTCCCTTCTAGGTGGAGGACTTTTTTCCCCCTTAAAAAAAAAAATAAATGGTCGATCTGTAAAGTTAAACCCGCCTCAGCAATGCAATAAATCACTTATTTAAAAATATATTATATATAATTTTTTTTTCCCCCCCTTTTTGGGTTTTCCCCCCCCTTTTTTCCCCTTTTTTCCCTTTTTTCCCCCTTTTTCCCCCTCTTTCCCCCCCCTTTTTTTAATTGTTTTTTTTTTTCCCTTTTAAAAAAATTTAAAAAAAAAAATTTTTTTTAAAAAAAATTTTAAAAAAATTTTTAATATTTTAATAATTTAAATTTTTAATTAAAATTAAAAAAATTTTTAACCTTTAAAATTTTTAAATTTTTTTTTTTTAAAATTTTTTTTAAATTTAAAATTTTAAATTTTTTTTTTAAAATATTTAATAAATTTTAAAAAAATTTTAATTAAATTTTTTTTAAATTTAAAAAATTTATATAAAATTTTTAAAATAAAATTATTCTTTTTTCTTTTTTTAAAAAAAATAAATAATTTTAAAATTTTTAAAAAAAAAAAAAAACCAAAAAAAAATTTTTTCAAATAAATTTTTAAAAAAAAAAATCTTATCCCCCCAAAAAAAAAAAAAAAAAAAAATTTTTTATTTTTAAAAAATTTTATTATTTCCAAACCATTAAATTTTAAAAAAAATTTTTAAATTTAAATTTAAAATTTTAAATTTTTTTAAAAAAAATTTTAATTTTTTAAAAAGAGAGGGAAGGGAAAGGAAAAACGAAAAAAGAGAAAAAGCCCCCAGGAAGGGAGAGGGGAAACGGAAGAAGAAAAGAGGGAGAAAGGAAAGGGAAGAAAGAAAAAAAAAAAAATAAATATATATATATTAAAAAAGTTCTTAGTGCATTGCGGTGAGGCAGGTATACCGTATACAGATCGCCCATTCCTATTTTTTCGTTTTGGAGTGCGGATATTAAAACGTTCTCAAACGTACCGGGTTAGAAGAGGGAGTAAAGGTGGGTCTCGTTTTTCCCCTTTCATCGTTGCTGAAAAATCCAAGACGGCCAAAATGAGTCCTTCCACTCTCGTCACTAGCCAAAACCAAGGTGTGGAGGGGCCCTCGGTATAGGGCTTGGGGAAAAGTAGGCGAGGGGTTAGCGGTAGAGGGTGTCACACAATTTAGACCAAGAACATTTGGGGTTTTCCCAACCATAAAGGTTGGGGGACTGCGAGCAAATTTAAAAAACGTTTTTGTGGAGGGGGAGTGATTACTTAGGGGGATGAGGCAATGAGGGGTGATGGCGGAGGGCAATGTAAAGGTAGGATGAACGGTTTAGTGTCAAGGGAAGGGGATGGAGCGTTATCAAAATTAGGTGAAGGCGGCAGAGTCGATGTTTTAGGGGGGCAAGGTAGAGGGTAGGCAAGAGATGAGGCGGGGGGGGGGGGGGGGGAGAGTCAGGTGGGGTACGGGGAGGAGGCGGGTGAACAAGTGCCCACTACAACCGGAGTAAGCCCAAAAAGGGATCCACTTGGTTCTCGACAATCACTGCGAACCCCCCCCATTTTACCCTGGTTTCCCAACTCTTCATCTCTTTGTTCTTTGCTTCGGCGGTTTTCTTTCCGTATCTATAAGCGGGAGGCCTTGTTGTCAGTCTTGGGTGGGGATATCCACATATACGGGGAACAGGAGGGCGATGTGGCGGGCATACAAAGGGGGGAGATCGCGGTCCTTTGGAGAATCGAAAATCCATTAAAGTTTTTACAAGAAGGTCAGCGAGCCAACTTGAGTTGAATCCATTTTCTATACAGGAAAACTTTTTGTACTTGGTTGTACAAACGCATTCAGATATAGAGAAAATAAATATGAATCGATACCAAGAAACATTACCATATCAAAAGC
>JACEEZ010001514.1:0-15000 GCA_016584305.1 Chionoecetes opilio | reverse complement strand
CCAGCAGCAGCAAATACCGCCACAGACATTTGCCATGAACTGGCAGTTGCTACGGAGCTGCAACCGGTGGACGAACGACTGTTGAAGATGTACAATACAAAGCTTCTGTTTTATTACGAGACTGTTGATACCTCCATTCAGAAAATGCTAGAAATACAAATTCACATATAGAAATACATAGCTATAGCTAACTTTTTCTCATATATACAAAGGCATGACGCTACCTAAAAATGTTCGGAAGCACACCAACATAAACTTGTCACATAATGTTTCCCTAGTCTTTGAAGCTTAACACCGTAGCTTACTTTGATGATTATAGTGTTTGATGCTCCCGCATTCAATGATAGATATCATATTTGTGAGGACGCCCTGGAAAATACTTCAGCAGACATCTGAATACCAATCAGGGAAAATATAGAAATTGCATTATGTTTCGAAAGATTTGATAACAATATAGTGCCTGTCAATGGCCTACGTATTTCAATCACAAATGTTAGTGGTAAAATCTTATGAGTGCCTTTAAAAAAAAAAAAAAATGGAACTGTGATTCATAAAGTGTTCTGACATACAAATGCTTGTGACACTGCTGGGGGAAGCGGGGCAAGGGGGCCCGCATGATCCTGTCCCGTTCACTCTGAGAGAGGCTGCTTCTTCCATTCCACATCTTTCGATTTCTCTCATGATACATCATGGGTAAAACGACAGGATGGTGTGACGACAAATTAACAGACGCTTGTTTGACTCACACAATCCAGGACAACATGTCATCCTCAGAGATGTGTGTGTGTCGTGTGTGTGTGTGTTGTGTGTGTGTGTGGTGTGTGGTGTGTGTGTGTTGTGTATGTGTGTGTGTGTGTGGTTTGTTCTGATTCACGCGCTGACTCACTTTCCGCCAGCAATCACCCTTCCGTTAGGAAGCTTAGAGCCCATAAAGTCGATCCGATCCTTGAAAGGGTCCGAATCTGAGGGCAAGGCTGTGACCTTACAAATCAAGATATTACAACCCCTACTCAAGAGGGACAGTAAACTACCCGTTTGTTATAAAATATACCGAGGTCTAGAGCGATACTTGAACATGGGACCACAGAGCGCCGCGCCACGATAGTTAACTATCCACCAGACCAGCGAACACCTTGTGTGTGCATGTGTGTGTGGCTGTGTGTGTGTGTGTTTCTGCTTTGTGTGTGTGTGTGTGGTGTGTGTGTGTTTGTGTGGGTGTGGTGTGTGTGTGTGTGTGTGTGTGTTGTGTGTGTGTGTGTGTGTGTTGGTGTAAACGTCTATTGACCTAATGGTATTAAAGATCCTTGGAATATTGCTTTGCTATTAGGTACAATCATTGAGACAAGGATTAATGGTATCTTCTAAACATTCTTTACAGGCAAAAATACGACAATTACTGGCGAGCGCTGCAAGCATAATCATGAAGAGACCGAAGTCAAAAACGAAAAATGCTCCCTCTCCAAGGGATACAATCACATGTTCCCATGGGAAAACCGTATATTATTTTTTGGGAGGAAAGGCTGGATGAAGTTCCGCGCGGGCAGTTAGGGAGGGACCTGTTGAGCCACGCTCAGCCGCCAGACAATTATCATTGCACCACCTACCCTCCCCACCCCTGGCGGACGGTGATACACGCAGGCCTCCTACACTTGCTAGTGGCATCACCCGACCTTACACCTATAGACGCTCTCTCTCTCTACACACACACAAAACACCACACACACACACAACAAACACACATACACACACACCACACACACACACACACACACAATATATATATATGATATCTATATATATATATATATATATATATATATCTATATATATATATATATATATAAGATAAAAATGAGGGGCATATGTAGTGCTGCGCGTGGACTCGGTGCTCATCTCCGTCGCATTAGCCCTTTGAGCCATGTGGTGGGTAGGAGCCGCTACGCCGAGACAATGGGCTAGTGTGACATCCGGGTTACCAGTAACCTTCCCCATGTTTCCCCAGTTATCCATTTATCGACCAACCCGAAAGGAATGATGAACAGCTGTTTGGGCTGGCCGCCGACTGTCGCGGCCCGGATTCGAACGTTCGTTGTCAAACATACAAACACATGTTCCCACTCCTTAAAGATGACTCATAGAATACATCTGCCTTTTCAAATGTTAATATTTTCTTTAAAGTAATTATTTTCCTATGACTGATGACACAGGCGTCAGTGTTTTATTTTCGCCCTTCTCTCTTCCATATCCTGCGACATATCACGTTACGGACGCCTCGAAAGAGTTCCGAGAGCCACAAGAGGCAAGGCAAAGTGATATTCCAGTGTCAAGAAACGGAATTCTATATCTGGCTATTATGTTGTCAGTGTACACTCCTGAATGAGTATATTTTTTACCATTTCACAAAACATCGCGGTAACTCATCAGACCAACTCCAGTAATATAGTTTACCTGTTCCATCCCTCTATTTTTCAAGAATGCTCTACTACTCTTCTTGGTTATCCGAAATGCCTCAGTGAAGAATCAGTTCGCTCTTCTACTCATCTCCATGCCTTTTAAACAAGATCATTTTAATGTAATAAGGATACTGTTCTCGTTTTATATCTGATCAGAATTTTTTTTTTTATCGATTATTATGTTATTTTCTTCCATGTTTTCTTTTCATGATGTAAGAAAATTCAGCTCGGGATCAGATTCAGCTGCTGTATTTTTGCCATTATTTCTAAGTATTATAGTAATTCATCTAATAGGATCTATGTGTTGACGGCCCGCAGCCTATCCGGGTGTTTAAATTTTCTTCCTTAATCGATTAATCATTGAGGCCTGACCGCCTGAGGAAGGCAAACTGGGCAAGATAAGATAAGATACTTTGATCCTATCTAGACACTTTGCAAGTACCAACTACAAGGTTATTGACTATACAAAGCGCCACACACGCCAGGACGAACTTGGTGGGCTCGAACGCTGACCGAATGCAGGGACGCTACACGCGAGCCCGCAGCTCTACCAACCGAGCCACCCTGACGGGTACAATCTGGGCAAGCTGGACGTCGAAGCCACTGCTGCGTCTGGACGTTATGGACCTTTACCTTCCGGAAGCCCAAAGTTTAAGAAGAGGGAGATATGATCCCCATTAACTCTACACCATACATAAAAAACTATACGAGTTGATCAATTTTATAATGTGGATACTTACTTTAATGTTTTGTCACTGTTGTTCAGCCGACGCGCACAGATAACAAGAAACGTGTGTTGGTCTTGGTAATAACACTTTCAATTCATCTGTCTTCAAAACAATATCATTAGAAACCCTGACACGGACGACGAAGTACAGGAGTAGCGCGACACCAACAACTGTTGCTGAGAGACTGATGCCGCCGCAAAGGGTGAGTCACGGAGAAGTCTTTCACGGTGCACGCCCCTTCCACTCCCTCCCTCCTTCCCTCTTGCCACGGGAAGGGGAAAACAAAAGTTGAGGAAAACAAATATCGAAAGCTTCTATGGTACTTTCTTAACGTTATCCTGTAGGAGGTTAATGTCCAATGAAATAATCTACGTTGTATTAGTCGAGAATTCACCATCACAGGAAATAAGAATAGTAACATGTCCGTTACAACAGTCACTACAACTACAACTACAACAGTCATTTCACCAAGTCAAATCCTATTTCAAATCATGTTTACAATACACATGTCTCGTCTTCCTGTAACCTGGATAGTTTCTATACTTTAATGAACAGGTATCATGATACGAAATCTATGAGAGCATTTTTTTATTAATTTATATTTACTCGATCATTTATCTATCTATAATTATTTTGTACCCAAAAGCTCTTATGCAACTAAATCAAAAGGCGTAACTACCAGAGACCTTACAATCCATAATATCTAGCAGGTCAATAATGTAATAACTAAAATGTGATAAAACTGCTTCTCAACGTCTTTCCCTCCGGAGATAAGAACCCTACCGGATGTCTCCTACAGCCCAGGGAAAGTGACCTACCTGCATAATAAGACGGGGAATACTTTCTTCTCGCTGCAACTTTTACCTCTATTCCTTCCATGAGAAAGTCTCTCTGATAGATTACGTCATAACATCCATATTCGCATGCCGACTTTGATCGCTGTGGTGGTCGGTAGGTTATGTGTTTGGTATTTGTATGACATCCGACGCAAAGGAGAGATCGGCAGGAGTGGTTGGGGAGGCGTGGCGGATGCGATATGGGGAGGGCGTGACCATGGGTGGAAAATGAGAGACCACAAGCTGTAAGGAGATGGGCGTGATGGAGGTGGTATAGGGTGAGCGTAGTGGGGATATGGGAATGGAGTGAAGAAAGTGGTAAAGGGGAGAGGACGAAGGACCAAGCATGCTGGGGAGAGCTGGTAGGTAACATTACCAGAGCGATAAGTGCAGCTCGTTGTATACTTGTCATTACCCGTATGTACAGCAGCTTAAGTGTATTGCGGCCCAGTGTGAATCAAGTGCCATGGGAGATCAGTGGAAATCAACATACATGTTTCATATGTGTAGTATAAGCTGCAGGCATGCATTTCATTATGAAGGAATACAATAAATACAAATTACGTCTCTTATTATTTTCTTTTTTCTCTCTCTCTCTCTCTCTCTCTCTCTCTCTCTCTCTCTCTCTCTCTCTCTCTCTCTCTCTCTCTCTCTCTCTCTCTCTCTCTCTCTCTCTCTCTCTCTCTCTCTCTCTGCGAAAAAAAATCTATTCAGACCAATATTTCTTAATTAAGCTACGTAGGTATGTCTTTACCACAAAGCCTTTGTATTAATGATGGACGATATCAACCAAGAATATTTATCATATAGTAACTCTTGACAAGTTTTTCTGCTTCTTTCATGTTTGCTCTTTTAAACCTCTATGCAGTTTCAACCTTTAATAAAGATTTATCCGCTTCCCTTTTCTACTGCTTTTCACAGTTGTATGAAAATTTTGAAAAATTCTCAGGGATACTTCCTATTTACTCCACCCTTGAAACCAAAAGGACCTTCAAGTCTGCATTTATATGCTCGAGTACGTAAGTACGTGAAATGCAAGATATTCTCGTGCCCCGAAGATATAACAAAAGCCGGTTAAGTCAAACAAAAAATATTTCTTGAAACATGTAATGACAAAAACTTATTTATAATAGTGCTCTGAGAGTTTTCTCTGCTCTCAGAATCTCTGAATAACAAGGCTCTACTTTCTACGGCACTTATACTCTTGGTATTATTGAGTAACATGTAATTAAGTTATTTTTCTCTTCATCCTAAGGTTGACGAACTCTTCATATCCTTCACTTCTTTGGGGAGCCACATAAAGCTGTCTATCCTAACAGCTAATGAGGATTGCCTTAGTGTACCTTGAATAACAAGGTCTCTGTTTCAAGAGACCCTAGATTGCCTGACTGCTTTTAATTAGGATGTCTCTCTCAAGAGGTGTTTTTCAGAACGATTGTAAAAAAGATTCTCAAAAGAAAAAAGTCACTGGAAAAGAAGTCACAGAAAAAAAGGTCATAGGAAAAACAATCAATGGAAAAAAAAGTCACAGAAAAGAGGTGACAGGAAGCAACGTCACAGCATAATAAGAATATGGCTGTATGTTATGGCTATATTTGCATGATGGTTAAACTGAATTATGGACTTAAATGGCGGTTTGGTAATTCGAAAACATGTGCTGTCGATAGTTTGGTTGTTGGGAGTGCATCATTAATAAGGTATGCAGTACCTTCTGGCGATATGCCAGAAAATCCACCTGAAGTAGAAAATTTGCTGAACAACTTTGATCGTACATTTGTCAGCGGTCACTATCGCCTGGCTCAGAATCGGCCAGCACAAAACAATGCTCCTGTGCAGCCGCTAAAGAATGCGCCATGTTCTCCCTTGTTCCCACCCATAGTCTGAAATGTACCTACATGACGCAACCGTAAAAGGGCCCCATACACGCTCAGTGGCACTGCGCAAAACACACTGCACAAACTGGTTTGCGCAGTGTGTGTTTGTGGAACTGCACGGGCCCCGCGCGGGGACTGTGCAAATTCAGTCGCTTCCTGAAAAATCCCACGCAGTGCCAGCACTATTTTTTTGTTTTTCCTATTGCTTTCCTGGCGGCGTCACACTAGCACTTTTTCCGTCTAGTTTTTTCAGCAACTTTCTCATAACTAACAATTTTCTGACTGCAAGCCGTCACACACACACAATCGTTCGCCTGCACTACCAGTCAGCTGTTCCTCCTTCGACTGTAAACAAACATGGCTCCGACGCCAGGGCAAGCTATTGCTGGTGTATTATTTATCAGTAGTAGACCTAATATCGACCTAGATATAATAAGGGACCTAATAAGACCTAGAATATAAAGGGCCCTTCTTGGTGTACAAGTTGATCTGTGATCCCAGAGCCAAGCTACCTAGCACAAAACGCGTAGCATTCAACGAGAAATTTTCTGAGTAGTGTCCACAGCATTTCGTCTAAAATTTTAAGTTGAAGTCTTGAACAGTAAAGAAACAAATTTGAGTGTCTTGAAAAAGAAACACAACGGGGCTTGACAGACGACCTACAAAGCGATTATTTATCAAGCAGAAAAGATCAAAAGAAGAGAAGAAGAACAATCGAGTCATGCAAAGAGACTGTTGGCTGTTATATAAGAACCGGCTTTTAAATGTTCTACATGTACAATGTCACTTGAAATATTTTTAAAAACTTTCAAAGTATTGAATTATAATTTGCAAAACATTACGGATTTATATCGAATATCTTTAAAGTAATCACTATGGATTTTGATTTGACTAAGAAATTTGACTTCAACTTTCCATATCAAGACGATCACGATCGTCTGACTCAAACTGATTGATTCAGACAGACCCAACTGGTCAGAACGAGAAAAAACCCAAAGGAGATCGTCTAACTAGACGGAAAAAGTGTTAGTGTGACGCGCCTTAAGAGAAAAGCACGGGCTAAGTAGAAAGCCCAGTCATAGTGTCGGTATATATATAATGTTAACGGGGGGGGGGGGAGCAGTGAGTACCCAGAAAACTGAAAAAGGGGGGGAGCCAAATATATATATATTATATATATATATTATATATATAATATTATATATATATATATATATATATATATATTTACATTTATAATAAATTATAATTACATTATAATAAATATATAATTTATTATTATTATCATTGTAAAAGGGGGTGTCCCTGGCCGCATGCCCCCCTCTCCCCATCGGCATGTCACTGGGGGGGAGGGTACAAGGAAATAAGGGCAGCGAGCGTAGGTAAAGGAGAGGAGGCAACCAAAGTATACAAAGAACTATTGGTATTGTCTGTTTGGTACTTGGGGCAACGACACGTGCAGCCCGTACATAAATATAATCCCGGGTCTGGGGAGGCAGGGATCAGATGGCGAAGTGATTGGGATGCTGGATGCTGGGCAGTGGAGCAGGTTAGTGCACAAGGGGATCTTGTGGCTCTGCGAAAACAGTTAGTCAGGCAGATAGTTGAGTTTGTAACAATTGTGGGTTTATACGTACAAGCATGAAATTTGGCACAGTCATAGATAATAGTCTAATGAATAATTCCAGATATGGACCCACCGCGAAAACGTCCTATGGTAGCCGTTGGCGGCCATTTTACAAAAGACCGTAGTGTAAGGGGCGGAACTGGTTAGAATGACTACCGAGTTTGAAGCATCCATGGAGGGAATGAAAATAAGGATTTAAACAAGACACACGCCACCATGAGCAAAAAATAGTTCACAGGTAATCTTTACTCAACATGTCAAAACGTCTGGTTGAAGTAATAGAGGAAATGGGAAACCCCTTCCTAGAAGAGAGTACAGACTTGCTGCGACTGGACAAAAAGAGACATTGCTGGACCCAACTGTGTTTCTACTGTTCAACAGGCTGAGGAGATAGGTAAGCAACAGTACAAGACCTTCGTAGCAGACCGTTTTACTGGAGCGAACCGACCTCTTACTGAGCCAATAAAGAAGAATAAACTCCCCTTGTTTAGTCGATCCTCTCCAAGAGAAGAATCCAAGACAAGTTTGCAAGTAACTCGTAAAAAAGTGATGCTCTTTATTCTCAAGACTCTAACATGCGTCTCAAACACGAGATGGTGATCTTGCAGAATTTTTCCGCCCTGAAAACCAAGCATGTCCCCGTCTTTATCTCAGCTTGGGGAAGATTACGGGCTGGGAACCAAATCAGATCTATTGGTGTGTCTAGAGAGTTGCGCAGAGATCAGAGGTGATGCTCCAAAACCAGATACTGACGTCACTATCCTTGACGGGGCAGTGTTGGTGAACGTTCTGAAACTAGTTGCTGCCAAAACCTTTGGTGATTATGCGCTGAAAGTATTCTTGCCACACATACAAGGTCACTTGCAAAGAGCCTGTCGTGTGGACATAGTCTGGGACCAGTACCGTGACAACAGCCTGAAATCTCAAGCCAGGGACAAACGTGGGAAAGGCATTCGAAGGAGAGTTGACGGATCCACTGTTCTTCCAGGAAATTGGCAGCAGTTGCTGAGAATTGATGCAAACAAAACAGAACTGTTTGCCTTCTTGACAAAACACATCACACATCTTATATCAGATAAGCAAATAGTCACCACGGATGGTTCAGATATGACGTGCATTCCCGCACGCGACACCAGTCATCTTGCCCCATGTGACCATGAGGAGGCTGATACACGAATGATGATACATCTCGCGGATGCAGTCCGTGATGGATTTCAGAAAATTCTTCTGCGTACGGTGAATACAGATATAGTGGTATTGGCTGTGGCAGCAACAACCAAACTCAAAATCCAGGAGCTTTGGGTGGCCTTTGGGACAGGCCAGCACTTCAGGTATATTCCAGCACATGAAATTGCAGCATTCCTCGGACCAGATAAGTCACAGGCCCTCCCGATGTTCCATGCATACACAGGGTGTGACACAGTCTCGTCATTTAATACACGGGGCAAGAAGACAGCCTGGGATACCTGGAAAGTATTTGACGAATTGACGTGAGCGTTAGTTCATCTCTCCACGGGGACAGCAGACATAAGAACATAAGAACATAAGAAAATAAGGAAGCTACAAGAGGCCGCGAGGCCTACACGTGGTAGTTCCTGTCACCTAACACTACCTACATCCACCTTTCATCCCCATCCATGAACCTATCCAGCTCCCCAATGACTCAGCACTAACTACCTGTCTACTGAGACCATTCCACTCATTCACCACCCTATTTGTGAACCAGTTTTTCCCTATTTCCTTTCTAAATCTACGCTTTTCCAGCTTGAATCCGTTACTTCTTGTTCTACCCTGGTTAAAAGCCGTAAGAACTTTTCCTACCTCTCCTTTATTAAATCCCTTTATCCACTTAAAAACTTCTATCAGATCACCCCTTACTCTGCGTCTCTCGAGTGAGTGTAATTTAATAACTTCAATCTCCTCTCATAACTTAAAGTTACACATCCTGTATCATTTTGGTCATCATTCTCTGCACTTTTTCTAACAGCACTATATCCCATCCTGTAATATTGGAGACCCCCCCCCCCCCCCCCCCCCCCCCCCCACTGAACTGCATAGTCTAGGTGAGGCTGGACTAGAGCCAGATTAAAGCTTTAGAATAAACTTCCACACTTCTTATTTTAACACTTTCTGGTAATGAATCCTAATAACTCTATTAAGTATATTTCTGGCCTCAATACATTGTTTCCTAGGTCGGAGGTCTGCTCACCTCCACTCCAAGATCTTTTCACCTTATTACTTTTCAGCGATACATTGCTATGGTGTATCTATTACCAGGGTTTTTTCTACCCATCATTCATAAACGCTAATTTATCAATATTAAAGTCTATATGCCATCTCGACTGCCCCACTCGCTTAAGGTTTATCTAGTCTGCCTGCAATATGTTACGTAAGACTAGTGATGCCAAATAATTACCTTAACTTAGTATCATCAGCAAACTTGCTGATATCACTGCTAATTCCCACTATCTAAGTCCGTTGATGTAAAATCAAAAATAGAAATGGGCCCAAAACAGACCATTGTGGAACATCCACTTGTCACCAGTCCCAATTCAGATTTTGGAAAACTATTAATTGTAAACCCTTTGTTTGCCCTATACGTAGCCAAGCTTCTGATTCATGACGAACCTTCCCATCTATACCATGAGCCCTAAATCTTATTTAGAGTCGCTCAGTGTGGTACTTTGGCAAATGCCCTTACTAAAGTCCAGGATTATATTATATCATAACCTATCATTATCTGCGTCTCATAAACTTTCCTATAAAAACTCAATAAATTTGGTGAAGGACATGACCTACCCTTGGTGAATCCATGTTGTAAATCATTGATCAAACTATGTTTATCTAAGTGCTTATCGAAACATCTCTGATGACGTGTGGCAGTGCTCGAGCGGTTCACCATTCTCTCTACGATTCGCACCAGCAATATCGTCAACATAGACGAAGCTTCGACAGGCACTTCTTCACGAAGAAAAGACGAGCCTATGGACGCTATTCCCCCTTACCAGAGGTAGCCCCTATACCCAAGAGGGACTTTGAAAGGGCGGCTATCTGGACCTCCAGCGCCTAAAAACGGAATTTGTGCGAAAACCACAGGGTCCGTATTGCGGACCTTGGCCCAGGTCCGCATTCGGCTGCGGCAGAGGAATGGATGGCGTCCCTAGTAGATCTCAAGGACCGCCTACTGGCATGTCCCCATTCTCCTCGAGTTTCCCCCGGCGCTTTCTGGCCTTCCAGGTGGGATCGGGACACGTGGCAGTTCACCCAAGACTAACCCTTCGGCTCTCCATCGCTCCGAGGTTTTACGCGGCTCACCAAGGGGGTGGCTCAGCGGATGGGTCTGCAGGGCTGTGAATTGCATCGTATATTTGGACAATGGGTGGTGTCCGCCCCAATCCCAGGAGGAGCGGTCGCATGCTGGACCGAGCTTGGCTGGTGGCGGCGGAGATGAGTTTCCTAGTCAACAAGGAAAAGTCAGTCCTTACCCCCTCGCCCGTCATCACTTGGCTGGCTGCGATGGGACTCCCGTTCGGCTGCGGTTCGCATCTCGGGCGGGGGGGGTAAATGCGGGCCAAAGCTTCATCAACGCCTATCCGGGCCTCGATGTCCCGTTCTTTGTCAAGGAGGCATTAGGAATCCCTTCTCGGGCTCGCTCAACTTCGCAGCAGAGGTCACTCCCTAGGCCGCCTCAGTCTCCGTATCTTGTCCGGGTGGTGAACACAAACCGTTCCGGTGCGCCCCCCGATTGATCCGGCCCGTCCCTCCCCTAGCCCTTCCACTCTGGGACAAGTGGTTGGTGGAGGGCATTCTCCGCGTGGACCGGGTGGCTGCCTCCGCCCGCTACGGTCTTCGTGATTGTGGATGCCGTTGGACGTAGGGTGGGGCTACCAATCTCCGACGGCCGGTAGGGTTTCGGCGGGTGGTCCGGGGAGGAGCGCAGACTCCAACATCAAACGTCAAGGAGCTGCTGGTTCCTCTTCTTTTCCTCCGATCGAACCCGACCCAGAAGGGACGGCTCTCTGCTTCGAGATGGACAACATGGTCGCGGCACTGTCTCGCCGCCAAGGGAAACCTCCAAATCGACCTTCTGTGTCCCTTTCCCCCCCCGTCGCAGCTCTTCGGCCTGGCGGCCCGTTTTCCACCTTCATCTGTCTCGCAAGTTCCTGCCGGAGTGGGAGAATGTGTGGGGCGACGCCCTGTCTCACTTACGGGGCTCGCCGGTGAGTGGCAGCTTATCGCCCGGATCGCTTTGCGGCTCTCTGTCGGCGGTGGGGCAATCGGGAGGGTGGGACCTCTTCGCGTTCCCGCCCGCTCTGCCCAACTGCAGGCCTTTGGGACGAGGGGGAGACCGGACCAGCTGCGGGAGGCCCGGACGCCCTCACGGAAGACTGGAACAGGTGGCGCCAGTGTACCTGTTTCCGCCTCCCTGCACGTGTCCTCCGGAAGGTATGCAACAAGCTGCGTTCCTACAGGGGTCAACCCAGCAAAACACAAGACGCAGGGCCTCCGGAGGGCCCTTCCATATGTCTTTACCGGCGGACCAACGGAAGTGTACGACGTAGGCCCGCTGGGAATTGCTCAGAGGCTGACCGGCGGGCCGCTCTAGCGGCCCGCCGTTTAGAGGCATATGACAATTTGCCGCTGTTATATTAAACTGATTGGGGAATTATTTTGTGGTGATACTTTCTAAGTATATTGCAGATATAGTAATGTTTAAGGGGTGGTGCACAACCAGTAGCGACTAAATAGGACTAATGGGCTGTTCAACACTTATAAAAAACATTACTATTATGGAATATGCTTATAAATTTAACCAGAAATATTCCGAATGTATTCCAGTTAATACGATGAAAAGGAGATCATTAATTGCTCGGACATTGTTTTATTTCCTAAAATACAACAACATTTCGTTATTGGGGTTTACATGCTGGGTACGTGGAACACTGAAAACAGCCACATGTAGAAGGATATAGGTTGGGCGAACAACATAACAACATCCACAACGTGTGCGTGTTCCCACTAACTTATTTCACTCACTGACCCGGCGCTGAGCGGCCTTCAGCGAGGTCAAGGAATTCCTAAAAAAAAACGTTTGGTCGTACTGCAATTATTATTATTATTCAGTCTATTTCGATATAATGAAGGAGCGAAAACATTTTTATAACTAAATTCCATTATGTTATCGACTGTGAAGGGTGACCAATTTAGGCCTTTGTGGTTTGTAACCCTTTGTGAAAATGGCTATCATACATCTGGCAGTTTAGTGCATGATAGCTGGGAAATGATTTCAAATAATTTTTATAGTACTAGCTACACACATGACTAACTGATACCCTTTTACATGTAAATTCCTTCTATGACGTAATCTCATCTTTATTTCTATTGTATCTCTGGGGTTCCGGATTAAGTGGAAATATTTGAAATAACTGATATATGGTCATTTCTATAAACTATTATAAAAAAAATTATACCAATTTTTAATAGCTTGACAGGCTTAATAATAGTGATGGTACGATATTGAGATACTATGTTAGGCTATATTACTGAGTTATATATATTAATATGAAATGAATATTCCCACTTACCAAATACGTACCAGCGGGCCTCCGGAGGAATTGACGTCAAGTTGCCGCCTGCTTGGTCACTACTGATGTAATACTACATCAAGATATCTATAACTGTGTTTTCAAAATGTTGCACATAGAAATATTCAATTCTTGAAATTATGGTATATTAATTTTCAACATAGTAAATGTTCCCGATGAAATACACAGCGGGCCTCGGAGGGTTGACAGAGGTAAATTTGCTTCCGGGTGCCCGCCGTTGCCGCTCTACGGCTTACATAGGCCCGCCTGGTGATGGTTAGCTGGGAAGGTGACCATGGTTGGCTCCTTCTGCCTGCGCAACCGTGGGTTCTCCGAACTGAAGGCTTTAGGTGTCCTCCCATTGCTTCCTCTAGGGGCCCTCCTTGTTGGAGGAGATTCCGGCCAGGCTTTTCTTTTCACCTTGAAGCTAACGCCTAGAGTTTCTCCGTACCTCTCTCGTCGACGGTCTCGGACACGGTAGCGCAGAGGACATGTTGCGGCCACTTCGTTCCCGTACTTACGGAGACAGGATCCAGTCTCACTGGAAGCCTTTCAGCATTCTTCAAAAACTCAAGGGCACTCGCGACGTCTCTGAATCGGTTGGCTGGATTTCCTCTCCTTCCTGGCCCACACGACCGTGGGAGGTCCTTCCGCTACTCTCTCCACTCACCTGGCGGCCCTGGCTGACCCCCTCAAAACGGTGGGGTTTGTCCTGGACCGGCGTTCTGTGGCCGTGGAAGAGGGTTCTGTTCCACCCCAAAACCCCCCTCTCCGTAGTCTGGACCCTTCGGTCCCTAGAGAAGGTCCTCGGTTCATGCAGGGCGACCCAGTTCGGTCCTCCGACCGCTGCCGGCCTCGCAATCCTTCAGAAGGCCTTGTTACTGGTGGCCCTGGCTACGGGGTTTCGGGCTTCTCAGCTGAGGGCGCTGCACCCGTTTCCCCATGGACGAACTTCTAGCAGGACGGCTCCGCTGTCTCCCTCTCCCTTCGCCAAGGTGCTGGGTAAGAAACGATGCGGGCAGACCACCGTCTCCAACCGGTCATCGTTCCGGCTTGGTTGCTTGGGGACGCGCAACACCCATTGTGCCCGGCTTCGGCGCTCGGTGTTACCTGGAGCTTCCGATCCCTGGGCGTGTTGTGACTGCAGTTTCTTGTTCGCGACCCTGTCACTGGTCGTCCCCTCCACCCACCAGGGGGATTGCCGGGCCGGCTCCGGGGCGGCATCGAATCGGCGGCATCCGGGGTCACAGCCCCTCGCGCCCATGACGTCGGGGTTGTTGCTGGTCCTCTGGCCTTCATTTCCGCCAACCATTCCTGGAGAGGGTACGGGAAGGGGGACCGTGGAGTACGGCCTCGTTGCTCGTGGCTCATTACCTGTCCCACTCCGTCGTAGGACGCCCCCTGTGTTGCCGGGACTCCCTCCGTCGGAGGGGCTGGGGTGGTGGACGCCGGGCCTCCCTTGACGTCGTCGCTTGATTCGGGTGAGTATACTAGTGGTTCGTTATGTTTCTTGTGCAGTTCTCTTTCATCCCCGACGGGGGTCGGGGGTTCGTGCCCCGCTCAAGTGGCAGGTAGCTTAGTGCAATAGCTCTTAAGGGGACCTAAAATGCGGCTTTGAAGTATGAAAAGCCTATTTTTGAGTCCACGACCAGAGCTAGTGCACGGCCTTCGGCCTCCCACCCTTCCTTCCCCACCAAGTTTCAGACCAAATCCCCCGGGGAGCTTCTTGGGATGGGTTATGACGAGACGCTGGAGCCTGGCATGCGAGGCACTGGCCTCGGAGGGGTTGCACGGCGTTGGCCAGAGTGTGATTTTTCTCTTCGATTCTGAGTGTAGCCTGGTTTATTAACCAGATGTGGGACTTAGGTTGCCATATACCATAGGGTACGCCGTAGCG
>JACEEZ010001513.1:9274-53749 GCA_016584305.1 Chionoecetes opilio | reverse complement strand
GCTTTTTTTCCCGGCCCAATAGGTGCTTTTTCTAATGGAGATAGTTTTATTTTAAGCAAACCTGTAAAAAAAAAAAAAAAAAAAAATCATCACCGAATTTTATGGCACCGTTTCCATTAAAAACACTGTTATCTCCATCAGTAAAAGCACTAAAACTTGGCCGGGAAACATTTGTCAGGGTCTTATAGGTTTTAATGAAACCTTACCTAACCTTATAAATTTTAATGAAACCTAACCTAACCTTAAAGGTTTTAATGAAACCTAACCTAACCTTAAAGGTTTTAATGAAACCTAACCTAACCTTAAAGGTTTTAATGAAACCTAACCTAACCTTAAAGGTTTTAATGAAACCTAACCTAACCTTATAGGTTTTAATGAAACCTAACCTAACCTTATAGGTTTTAATGAAACCTAACCTAACCTTAACCACAAAATATACCTAACCCAACCTTATAGGTTTCATTAAAACCTATAACACCCTAGCTTAATTTTTCCCTGCCAAGCTTTAGTGCTTTTTCTGATGGAGATACAATGTTTTTAATGGAAACGGTGCCATAAAATTCGTCGGTTTTTTCCCTTTATTTTAACTATGGGTTTGCGCAAAATAAACTATCTCCATTAGAAAAAGCACCTATTGTAGGCCAGGAAAGAATAGTCGGTGTCTCTGAAAACGACCGTGAAGTCCTCGCCCATTATAACCGAGGACTGCGCGGGGCTAGTATTTAGAACATGACTGTCTGGAGTCAAGTGTTTTTCACCTTGCTACAGTTTCTACAGGGCAGAACAAGTGTGAAAGTAACAATGAAAGGTTGTGCAAGTATAAAAAAATTTCATAGCCTGGGTTAGGTTATGGTTTACTGGGTTAAGTTTATGAGTGGATAGGGCAGAGTAGTAAATGGGATAGATCAAGCAGACGGTGGGAGAGGAAATGTGGGTTACAGGGTTTCATAGATAGGATACACCAGTCTAGTGAGGGGGAGTTAAAGCGAAAGGTGAAAGACCAAGTTCAGAGGCAGGGCAGGGAGATGTGGAGACAGAGGATGGAGGGTAAGAGTTCTCTGACTTGGTACAAGGGGAAGACCACACCAAAGTGTGAGGTCTTTTATGATGGTAGCTTGGGGAGTAGTTTAATATTTAAAGCAAGGACTAAATCTCTGGAGGTCAATAGTAGAACATATAGATGGGCAAACGAAGGAAGCAAGATATGTCAAATGTGTATGGGTAGACTAGATGAAACTGTAGATCACCTGGTATTAATGTGTCCAAGGTATGATGAGGAAAGAGAGCGTCTTATAGCAATAGTGGCACGGGAGGTAGGCGGGGATCAGTGGGATAGAGTGGCAGAGGGGAACATAGATGGGATAATGGAATTTCTTTTAGGTTTGAGTAGGGTACAGGATACAAATAGAAGAATCATCGAAGGGGTTAAAGTATTTTTAGAAAAGGCTTGGGAAAAAAGAGCAGAGAGTTAGGGCCTCATACAAGCCCTGAGGGAGCCAGCCGGAAATTAGGCTTTGAACCGGGTGAAAACCGCGGTTTAGCTCCTCACCTGAAAGAAGAAGAAGTTAGTTTGTTGGTTTGAATAGGTTATTATTTGAAGCTATTACAAATGGAGACACAGTAAACCCTCCCATTTGAACCTGTGTCATTCAAACTCTGGATAATTCGACCTGTTTCCCACTTTTCAGGCCAGTTCTAATTTTTCAACAATTTTCCATAATTCGAACAGAAATTGGAATGATCTGGTTTTAACTGATTAAAGTGTTATCCAGGGTAGTGGTGCTTAGAGTGTTGTGTCCTTGGCAGGTATGGGGAGTACACGGAGCTGTGTGGGCTGCTGCACAAGTACATGCGCCCCACCGACGCCATCCTGGTGGCCGGCTGTGGCAACTCTACCCTTAGTGCTGACCTGTACAGAGTGGGATACAGGTGAGAGAGAGAGAGAGAGAGAGAGTATGTTTCCCACTTTCCTTCCTTCCCTCGCTTCCTTTTTATGGTCAATTTATAGTTTCACCCAACCAACGATTTTCTGATGCGCCTTATGTTTTTCTAGTGTGATTTTATGTGTTTTGAATGAATCTGCTAACTGTTTCTGTCGCATTTTTTTTTTTTTTTTTTTTTTTTTTTTTTTTTTTTTTTTTTTTTTTTTGCTGCAAAAATGACAAAAGAATTAATTTTTTTAACCTAAACCTAACCTAACCTTTACCTAACCTAACCTAACCTATACATAACCTAACCTTTACCTAACTAAAAAATAATAATAATAATTGCGACAGAAACGGTTAATAGATGCATTCAAAACACATCAAAACACACCAGAAAAACATGAGGCGCATCAGAAAGAGAGAAAGAGAGAGTATTTTTCCCACTTTCCTTCCTTCCAGAGAGAGAGAGAGAGACTATTTTCCCACTTTCCTTCCTTCCCTCCCTTCCTTTATTTACTCTCCTTTCTAAATAACAAGAGAAAGAGAGAGAGAGAGACTATTTTCCCACTTTCCTTCCTTCCTTCCTTCCCTCCCTTCCTTTTTTTACTCCTTCTTTCTAAATAACAAGAGAGAGAGAGAGAGACAGACAGACAGACAGACAGAGACATACACTATTTTTCCAGCTTTCCTTTCTTCCCTCCCTTCCTTTTTTCACTCTCCTTCTTTCAAAATAACAATATGCAAATTTCTGAACATACATATACTCTATAGTTATATACATATGTACATCTTATTTATCCTCTCTCCCTTTCCTTGCCCTCTTATTACCAACCCAACACACCTCACCCATCGCACCCAACCCGTCCCTTTCCCGTCCCATCCCATCCCTTCCTGTCCCATCCCATCCCATCTCTTCTTGTCTCATTGCTTCCCGTACCGTCCTATCCCATCCCTTCCCGTCCCATTGCTTCCTGTTCCTTTCCGTCCCATCCCATCCCTTCCCGTCCCATTGCTTCCTGTTCCTTTCCATCCCATCCCATCCCTTCATGTCCCATCCCATCCCGTCCCATCAAATCCCATCCCTTCCCGTCCCATCCCATCCCATCCCTTTCCTTCCTGTCCCATCCAATCCCATCCCATCCCGTCAAATCCCACCCCGTTCCATCCCTTCTTGTCCAATCCCATCAAATCCTGTCCCATCCCGTTCTGTCCCTTCCCTTCCCGTCCCACCCCGTCCCGTCCCGTCCCGTCACAGCCAGATCACCAGCGTGGACAACAGTGAGGTGGTGATACGACAGATGCGGGACAAGTACAAGCAACAGTGTCCCAAGATGGAGTGGCTCAAGATGGACTTATCCGCGATGGATTTTGAGGACGGGAGCTTCAGTTGTGTCTTGGATAAAGCGGCTCTGGATGCCCTCATGACGGATGCCTCCCTGCCTGTCATAGAGTTTATTGATAAGTATTTAAATGTGAGTAAGAGAGAGAGAGAGAGAGAGTCAAGAGTCAGAGTCAGCAAGATAAAGAGAGAGTAAAGTTTCCCTCTCTCCTCCTCCTCCTCCCCCTCCTCTTCTATGTATATCTATTTTTTTTATATACATATACACTAGGGTATCCCTTATTTTGCAATTTTCGAATTTTAACCGGGCCGGGCAGTCATATTGATCCATTTACTCTAAAAACGGCGTGTGCAAAATATTTTTGAAAAATATTTATATTTAGGGGTTGCACAATGACTAAAATTTGACATATTTAACAGTAATTTTACTACGGTTCTTGATTTATTATAATAATACATGCATGACATTTTGGCTTGTATGTCACAGCTTTGAATCAAGGAAGCCCTCTCAAACATGTTTGTACTGGTTGTGTGGTGAAAGTATCTCTCTGGCCACCCCCTCTCTATGTCACGTTTCAGACTGGATTTCGTCAATAAGTTTTAAAACATGTCAGCCGGGCAGGCATAACTGCTGGAGCTGTCGCTGATCGTCCTGAGCGGACAGCCGCTGCGTGGGATCAGGATGTTGCGTCCTGGTGCCCTCCACCGTGCCCGCAGGATGGCAAAAATCATTTACGCCATCAAGATCTACCAGTTCCGCGAACCAGAGCAGTTCCTCCTCAAAGTCGTGGAGGAACACTGGAGGAAATACCCGATGCCCGAAAGTCCACAGTGCCTGTGAACTAGGCAACAATGAGTGGGAGATGGGCGCCCACCCTAGAGGGGCTAGTACTGAAGAAGAGGGGGACCTAGAATCATCGCTGTGAAATGAAACATGCTTACAACTACGTTTATTACCTCAAATAATGTAACATTCAAATCTGTTAGTGACAAATAATTTTGAAAATGACATATTGGCACATAGAAAATGTCCAATTCTTACAGAAAATAATAAACTTCAACCTCATTGCATGACCCCTAAATACTAATATTTCTAGACAGATCTCTACAGACGTTGTTCTTCGAGCAAATAGAACACTTCGACCGCACGTCCCGGGTAAAATTCCGAAAAATCAAAATTCCAATCAAATAAGGGGCACCCTAATATACACATTGAATTTATGTATGTAGGGTTATGTTTTGTAGTCTTAACAGGTACTCATGTGTGCGTCTATGTGCGTTTCAGGAGGTGTCTCGGGGTGTTGCGTGTGGGCGGGCGGTTTTGTGTGTGTGTCGCTGCTGAAAAAAGGAACACATCTTGCAACACATCCTGGAGTGGTTTCCAAAGAACGGCTGGATGGTCAGAGTATGTCGGTGAGTGTGGTGAAATTGTGGGAGAAAAAGGGGCAGCATTTGTAACCCCTTGAGACCCAGAGCGTAATTTCCATTGTAATTTTGGGTACCATTAGATTATTTTTAGTGACTATAAGCAAGTTTTATAGCTATGAACCTGTTTAGTATCCTTGTCTACTAGTTTAATTTGTATATTCAGTGACTTTCGTAATTTTAATGGCTAACGTACGATTTTATATAGCCAAGGAAAGATCTGGGCGTGAAGGGGTCAAGGGCGTGGGTGGGGGGTGTTTGAAAGGGAGAAGGAAAGAAAAGAGAGGCTTTGCTAATGTAACCCCCTTCACGCCCAGATCTTTTCCTTGGCTATATGAATTGTCTGTTAGCCATAAAATTACAAAAAGTAACTACAACAAAAATACAACTAGGTAAATACAACTATAGTCTATTTTTTTTAACGAGGCAAAAATTTCATTCTATCTTAAGGTCTCCTGCTTAAAATGATGCCTGTGTTTACCTGATACTATGGTTAACTATGATAAAATACAGCTGTAATTTAGAAGAAGTGTAGTATTCCCTTCTCCTGGTTAAACTGATGCCTGTGTTTACCTGATACTATGGTTAACTATGATAAAATACAGCTGACATTAAGAAGAAGTGTAGTATTCCCTTCTCCTGGCATCAAATATCAGTCAGCAAGCAGTAAGGTTGCAGGATTTTTTGCCTTGTTAAAAAAAATAGACTAGTACAGGTAAATACAACTACCGTAGATAACAGTGAAGTCGCCACCTGCAGTGATGTCGCCAGGTGCCATATATTACGAATTACAGCATCACTACTGCTGTGTATGTGCCACTGAAGATGATACACAGTAGTTTATATCATGACTGTATAATCTACCTTGTTTCAGCGTTGTTTTATGCTTTGTATCTGCAAGTATAGACGGTTTCAAATTTCACTACGCGTTTTTTTTCGGGCGACGACGACGTAGGGAGGACACTCAGTAAATAAACACTAGATGGCGACTTTATTGTTGGTGGCCACTCTGGTGATATTTTAGTCATTTGTTCATTTATAGCCCTACTATGACACAGACGAAGACACAAAATGACACAGACTCTCCAGATAGCCCCTTCTAACTGTCCTGAAATCATGGATGTAGAAATGTAACTATTAACGCCACCACACGGCTGTAAACAGAAAAAAAAGTTGTCCTGGCGACTTTACTGTTATCTAAGGTAGGTAAATACAACTAGTAAATACAACAAGGTAAATACAACTAGGTAAACACAACTAGGTAAATACAACTAGGTAAATACAACTAGGTAAACACAACTAGGTAAATACAACTAGGTAAATACAACTAGGTAAATACACACAGTCACCTCATAATGTGTTTCTTTACAGTTGTGAGGAAGCAGAAAAGTCACAGTTTGAGGGGGTCACTTCTCCCTGCCAGTCTTTGTGTTTTCGTCTGCACAAAATTCAAGAAAATGCCAAACTTTAAGCCTGTGAGTGTCTTCCTCTTCTAAGCATTAACCCCTTGAGGCCCAGAACGTAATTTCCATTGTAATTTGGGTACCATAAGACGATTTGTAGTGACTATAAGCAATGTTTTATAGCTATGACCTGTTTAGTATCCTTGTCCACTAACTAATTGGGTATATTCAGTGACTTTTCGTAATTTTATGGCTAACAACAGACGATTTCGTATAGCAAAGGAAGATCTGAAGGGGTTAAGATCATGAGTTTTATGATCTCTGTTCCTCTCTCCTTCCCTCTTCTCGCTCCCCTCCCTCCTCTCTCCGCTTTCGCCTCGCTTTCTCGCTCTCTCGCTCTCGCGTAACCTCTCGCATCTCGCCTCTCTCGCTCTCGGGATCTCTCGCCGCTTCTCTCGCCCCCTCTCGCTCTCTCGCTCACTCCTCCTCTCGCTTCTCGCTTCTCCGCCTCTCTCGCTCTCTCGCTCTCTGCTCTCTCGTCCTCTCTCTCTACTCTCCTCTCTCTCACTTCCCTCTCTCTCTCTCTCTCTCTCTCTCTCTCCTCTCTCTCCTTCTTCTCCTCTCTCTCTCTCTCTCTCTCTTCCCCTCTCTTCTCTCTCTCTCCTCTCCTTCCCCTCTCTCTCTCTTCTCTCTCTCCCTTCTCTCTCTCTCTCTCTCTTTTCTCTACTCTCTCCCTCCCCTTCTCCCCCCCTCCTCTCTCTCCCTCTCTCTCTGTCTCTCTCTCTCTTCTCTCTCTCTCTCTTCTCTCTCTCTCTCTCTCTCTCTAACAGACCCTTTTTGTTCCTCATCTTTTCTAAGAAAAAGGGGCTTCAAGGTGTAACCTAACGAGGTGTCTTTATAACATACCTACACACTTCATCCCCCCNGTGGGTTTTTTTCCTGTTTTACTTAAAAAAAACACTACCTAAAATTTCCACCTTTCCCCATTCCCCATCCATAATTTTCCAGCTCCTTTAAAGCTCCCTAATGCTCCGCAAAACTACCTTCTACCGGTCCATGCAATCTTCCACCCTATTTTGACCAGTTTCTCCCTTTTCCTTTTTAAATCTACGCTTTTCCAGCTTGAATCCGTGACTTCTTGTTCTAACCCTGGTTAATAGCCGTAAGAATTTTTTCCTACCTCTCCTTTATTAAATCCCTTTATCCACTTAAACACTTCTATCAGATCGCCCCTTACTCTGCTCTTTTCGAGTGAGTGTAACTTTAATAACTTCAATCTCCTCTCATAACTAAAGTTACGCATCCCTTGTATCATTTTGGTCATCCTTCTCTGCACTGATTCTAACAAGGCTATATCCATCCTGAAATATGGAGACCAAAACTAAAACCGCATAGTCTGGGTGAGTCTGACTGGTGCCAATAAAGCTTTAGAATGACCTAAAGATTTTCCCCTATTTCCATTGTAAACCCCTTCAAGCCCAGATCTTTCCTTTACTTTAAAAAATTGTCTGTTGTTAGCCATAAGATAAACAAAAGTCACTGAATATACCACATTTGCTAGTCCACAAGGATACTAAACAGGTCAAATCTAAAGAATATTGCTTCAAATTCATTACAATAGTCACATGAGGGCCAAATTACAATGGAAATTACTATGGAAATTACAATGGAAATTACGTTATGGGCCTCAAGGGGTTACGTCTCCGCTTTTCTAGTTTGAGTGTGAGTGTGTATGGTGTTGCAGGTACAGCTGGATGAGTGTGTAGGGTGTTGCAGGTACAGCTGGATGAGTGTGTATGGTGTTGCAGGTACAGCTGGATGAGTGTGTTGGGTGTTGCAGGTACAGCTGGATGAGTGTGTTGGGTGTTGCGGTACAGCTGGATGAGTGTGTATGGTGTTGCAGGTACAGCTGGATGAGTGTGTTGGGTGTTGCGGGTACAGCTGGATGAGTGTGTTGGGTGTTGCAGGTACAGCTGGATGAGTGTGTTGGGTGTTGCAGGTACAGCTGGATGAGTGTGTATGGTGTTGCAGGTACAGCTGGATGAGTGTGTTGGGTGTTGCAGGTACAGCTGGATGAGTGTGTTGGGTGTTGCAGGTACAGCTGGATGAGTGTGTTGGGTGTTGCGGGTTTACAGCTGGATGAGTTGTTGGGTGTTGCAGGTACAGCTGGATGGAGTGTGTATGGTGTTGCAGGTACAGCTGGATGAGTGTTTTTGGGTGTTGCAGGTACAGCTGGATGAGTTTTGTTGGGTGTTGCAGGTACAGCTGGGATGAGTGGGGTTTGGGTTTGCAGGTACAGCTGGATGAGTGTGTTGGGTGTTGCAGGTACAGCTGGATGAGTGTGTTGGGTGTTGCAGTACAGCGGGATGAGTGTGTTGGGTGTTGCAGGTACAGCTGTATGAGTGTGTTGGGTGTTGCAGGTACAGCTGGAGAGTGTGTATGGTGTTGCAGGTACAGCTGGATGAGTGTTTTGGGTGTTGCAGGTACAGCGGGATGAGTGTGTTGGGTGTTGCAGGTACAGCTGGATGATTTGTTTGGTGTTGCAGGTACAGCTGTATGAGTGTGTTGGGTGTTGCAGGTACAGCTGAAATGAGTGTGTTGGGTGTTGCAGTACAGCTGGATGAGTGTGTATGGTTTTTTGCAGGTACAGCTGGATGAGTGTGTTGGGTGTTGCAGGTACAGCTGTATGAGTGTGTTGGGTGTTGCAGGTACAGCTGTATGAGTGTTTTTGGGTGTTGCGGGTTACAGCTGTATGAGTGTGTTGGGTGTTGCAGGTACAGCTGGATGATGTGTATGGTGTTGCAGGTACAGCTGGATGAGTGTGTTGGGTGTTGCAGGTACAGCTGTATGAGTGTGTTGGGTGTTGCAGGTACAGCTGGATGAGGGGTTATGGTGTTGCAGGTACAGCTGGATGAGTGTGTATGGGTTGCAGGTACAGCTGGATGAGTGTGTTGGGTGTTGCAGGTACAGCTGTATGAGTGTGTTGGGTGTTGCAGGTACAGCTGGATGATGTGTTGGGTGTTGCAGGTACAGCTGTATGAGTGTGTAGGGTGTTGCAGGTACACTGGATGAGTGTGTTGGGTGTTGCAGGACAGCTGGATGAGTGTGTTGGGTGTTGCAGGTACAGCTGGATGAGTGTGTATGGTGTTGCAGGTACAGCTGGATGAGGGGTGTATGGTGTTGCAGGTACAGCTGTATGAGTGTGTTGGGTGTTGCAGGTACAGCTGTATGAGTGTGTTGGGTGTTGCAGGTACAGCTGGATGAGTGTGTATGGTGTTGCAGGTACAGCTGGATGAGTGTGTTGGGTGTTGCAGGTACAGCTGGATGAGTGTGTTGGGTGTTGCAGGTACAGCTGGATGAGTGTGTTGGGTGTTGCAGGTACAGCTGGATGAGTGTGTATGGTGTTGCAGGTACAGCTGGATGAGTGTGTTGGGTGTTGCAGGTACAGCTGGATGAGTGTGTAGGGTGTTGCAGGTACAGCTGATGAGTGTGTAGGGTGTTGCAGGTACAGCTGGATGAGTGTGTTGGGTGTTGCGGGTACAGCTGGATGAGTGTGTTGGGTGTTGCAGGTACAGCTGGATGAGTGTTTTGGGGTTTGTTGCAGGTACAGCTGGATAGTGGGGTTTGGGTGTTGCAGGTACAGCTGGATGAGTTTTGTAGGGTGGTTGCAGGTACAGCTGGAGAGTGTGTAGGGGGTTTTGCAGGTACAGCTGGATGAGTGTGTTGGGTGTTGCAGGTACAGCTGGATGAGTGTGTTGGGTGTTGCAGGTACAGCTGGATGAGTGTGTAGGGTGTTGCAGGTACAGCTGGATGAGTGTGTATGGTTTTTGCAGGTACAGCTGGATGAGTGTGTTGGGTTTGCAGGTACAGCTGGATGATGTGTAGGGTGTTGCAGGTACAGCTGGATGAGTGTGTATGGTGTTGCAGGTACAGCTGGATGAGTGTGTTGGGTGTTGCAGGTACAGTGGATGAGTGTTGGGTGTTGCAGGTACAGCTGATGAGTGTGTTGGGTGTTGCAGGTACAGCTGGATGAGTGTTTTTGGGTGTTGCAGGTACAGCTGGATGAGTGTGTTGGGTGTTGCAGGTACAGCTGGATGGTGTTTTGGGTGTTGCAGGTACAGCTGGATGGTGTGTATGGTGTTGCAGGTACAGCTGGATGAGTGTGTTGTGTTGCAGGTACAGCTGGATGAGTGTGTTGGGTGTTGCAGGTACAGCTGGATGAGTGTGTTGGGTGTTGCAGGTACAGCTGGATGAGTGTGTTGGGTGTTTGCGGGTACAGCTGGATGATGTGGTTGGGTGTTGCAGGTACAGCTGGATGAGTGTGTATGGTGTTGCGGACAGCTGGATGAGTGTGTAGGGTGTTGCAGGTACAGCTGGATGAGTGTGTTGGGTGTTGCAGGTACAGCTGGATGAGTGTGTATGGTGTTGCAGGTACAGCTGGATGAGTGTGTTGGGTGTTGCAGGTACAGCTGGATGAGTGTGTATGGTGTTGCAGGTACAGCTGGATGAGTGGTGTTGGGTGTTGCAGGTACAGCTGGATGAGTGTGTAGGGTTTGTTGCAGGTACAGCTGGATGAGTGTGTTGGTGTTGCAGGTACAGCTGGATGAGTGTGTATGGTGTTGCAGGTCCCGCTGGATGAGTGTGTTGGGTGTTGCAGGTACAGCTGGATGAGTGTGTATGGTGTTGCGGGTACAGCTGGATGAGTGTGTTGGGTGTTGCAGGTACAGCTGGATGAGTGTGTTGGGTGTTGCAGGTACAGCTGGATGAGTGTGTTGGGTGTTGCAGGTACAGCTGGATGAGTGTGTATGGTGTTGCAGGTACAGCTGGATGAGTGTGTAGGGTGTTGCAGGTACAGCTGGATGAGTGTGTATGGTGTTGCAGGTACAGCTGTATGAGTGTGTTAAGGTGCCTCCACACAAGGCATTACGTTGCACATTGCGTGATGGGGGCGGGAGTTTGCTGCTGAATCATGATAACATTGCCTGACTTGTACCAGAGAGAGCCAGATGGTAGGGATGCCACTGTACAGGAAGCTTGTGTCCTCAGCGTGTGCATTTTCTTAATAATAGCCTCAGGGGTCACGATACATTTGATTCTGTTTGTCATTTCAGCGCAAATATTGTCTATCGCTATACTTTTCAGGTTCTTATTTCTGTAGTTTTTGCTTTTAACTTTGCATAAACATGGCTGGTGCTTTACTAAGTCTAGATACACCAAGGTTTGTGGCCTGCTGCAAGACCAAAGACCATCCTCATGACCTCATCCATAATTAGTGTTGTGTTGGACAGCAGGCGGCGTAGGTGTTACCTCAAAGACAGCTCAACGGCTACTGATGCATTACGTTGCACAAATGCCCCGCGCTAGATTTGCCTCCCGCATTACTTTTCCGCATCACTCAACACAAAAATTGAGTTCCCGCATCATAATACGCAACGTAATGCCTTGTGTGGATGTGCCTTTAGTGTGTATGGTGTTGCAGGTGCAGCTGTATGAGTGTGTTGGGTGTTGCAGGTGTTGGAGGTGCAGCTGTATGAGTGTGTAGGGTGTTGCAGGTGTTGGAGGTGCAGCTGTATAGTGTGTTGGGTGTTGCAGGTTTTTGGGGGTGCAGCTGATAGGTTTTGGGGGTTTTGCGGGGTTTTTTGGGGTGCAGCTGATGGGGTGTTGGGTGTTGCAGTGGGAGGTGCAACTGTATGAGTGTTTTGGGTGTTGAGGTTTCGGGTGCAGCTTATGAGTGTGTTGCAGGTGTTGGAGGTGCAGCTGTATGAGGGGTTTTGGGGTTTGGGGGTGCAGCTGTATGAGTGTGTTGGGTGTTGGAGGTGCAGCGTATGAGTGTTTTGGGGTTGGAGGTGCAGCTGTATGGGGGTTTTGGGGTTTTTGGAGGTGCACTGTATGGTGTTTTGGGTGTTGGAGGTGCAGCTGTTGATGTGTTGGGGTTGCAGCTGTATGAGTGTGTTGGGTGTTGCAGGTGTTGGAGGTGCAGCTGTATGAGTGTGTTGGGTGTTGCAGGTGTTGGAGGTGCAGCTGTATGAGTGTGTTGGGTGTTGCAGGTGTTGGGGTGCAGCTTTGAGTGTTTTGGGGTGTTGCGGTTTTGGAGGTGCAGCTGTATGGGGTTGGGTGTTGCGGGGGTTTTTGGAGGTGAGCTGTATGAGTGGTTGGGTGTTGCAGGTTTTGGGGTGCGCTTATATTTTTTGGGTGTTGCAGGTTTGGGGTGCAGTGGACGGGGACACTCCCCCCAGCGTGGCGTGTCCCCAGGACTGCTGGAGGGGTAAAGGAGCGCAGCAGTATGCCGCTCAACACACATGCATACCAAGTGAGGCCCCTCCCCCTCCTCCTCCATTTTTTTTTTATTTTTTATTTTTAAGGGCCTTATTAATCTTTTTTTTCTCTGCACTACAGGTTCACATCTCTTATTAAAAACCCTTGGGCCCAGACACTTTTCGGTTTTGGGAATTTTCGGATTTCAGAATGGAGATTTTTACGAGATTTTAACCTATTTAAAAACTCAAGGAAGTTCATCACAAGCGAAAGAAAGAAAATTTTCACCCAGTGGAGAAGGAGGAAAAAAGAGAAGAGAGGAGGAGAGAGAGAAGAAGGAGGAGAGAGAAAAGAGAGAAGAGAGAGAGAGCATGTAAGTGGGGTTTTTTGCTGGCGGTTAAAAGTGTTGGCGGGAATACAAGGGGAAAGAAAAAAAAAAAAATAAAATACTTTATCGTGACATCTTTCAGGGTAGAGAGAGAGAAGAGAAATCATAAAGTGTGAAAAGGTTTTTTTTTTTTTTTTTTATATATATATTATATATAATAATATATACTTTTGAGCCTATAGCACCTGTGGCTTTTATTGCCTGACGATGCTGGAAAAAAAACGGTTTTTGGAGCTTTTTTTGGGTTTTCAGAATTTCGGATAAAAGATTTTGAACCGTACTAAACTGTCTTCCTCCTCCTCCTTTCCCCTCCCCTCCCCCCTCCTCCTCCCCCTCCTCTTCCCCCTCCTCCTCCTCCTCCCCAAAAATTTTTTTATGTTTATTTTTTTAAAAACCACACCCCTTTCACATCCTATAGTAATAAAAATCCCCTCCCATGCCTTCCGTCACACCCTAGATTCATACTCAACACTCCCAGTTCCTGTCACACCCCAATGTATACTCAAAAACCTAGTTTCCTGTCACCCCTAACTCATAAGTTCTCCCCCTCGGGGCCCCCGCTACCCCCCACAGTCGGTGGCGGGTGGGGGACCAACGTCGTGTGTACCCGGCCAGCGGGGCTGCGCCTACAAAACCCCGCACGTGGTGGATCCCCAAACAGTTCCCGCCACTAAGTTTTTTGTGTTTATCGTGCCGCTGGGAAGGTGGGGATCGCAGGGGTGGTGTGGGTATTTAGGGAGAGAGAGACTACAGACGTCAGAGAGGACAGACAGACCAGACAGACAGACAGACGACAGACAGACAGACAGACAGAGACAGACAGACAGAACAGACAGACAGACAGAGACGGCAGACAGAACAGAGACAGCAGAGACAGAGACAGACAAGCAGCGGACAAAGGACAGCAAGACAGGCAGAGAGAGAGAGGAGAGAAAGGACAGACAGACAGACAGACAGACAACAGAGAGAAGAAAAAACCCGAAGACAGACACGACAGAGAGAGAGAAACAGACAGCAGACGCAACAGAAGACAGACAAGAGAGAGAAAAAAAACCCGCAAACAGCAGACAGACCAGACAGAGAGAGAGACAGACAGACAGAGAGAAAAAAAAAAACCAGACAGATAAACGACAGAAACGAAGACAGAGAGACAAGGGAAATCTATAAACAAGGATGTAATGATTTTATTTAGCTTTGTTACCATGATTGATTTATGGAAATTTAAGGGCAAAACATTCTAGAAGGGTGAAAATGAATAGAAAATAAAACAAGAGAATAGAAAAAAACAGCAAAGAACTAAAAATAAAATCAGTAAAACCCCCATATTGGGACTATTTGGGCCCAAAGGGGTGGGCAAATATGCAAAGGATCAAAAATGGGGGGATATGTTAAAAAAAAAAAAAAAAAAAAAAAAAAAAGATTTTATAGGGAATATTTTGCTAGGGGAATTTGACCCCCTTTTAAAAAAAAAAAAAAAAAAAAAAAAAAAAAAATTTTGGAGATGAAATTTTAGCTAGAAATTTCGACCCCCTTTAAAAAAAAAAAAAAAAAAAAAAAAAAAAAAAAAAAAAAAATTGATACGTGAATATGTAGCTAGGAAATTTCGACCCCTTTAAAAAAAAAAAAAAAAAAAAAATTGATAGGTGAATATGTAGCTAGAAATTTCGACCCCTTTTAAAAAAAAAAAAAAAAAAAAAATTGATACGTGAATATGTAGCTAGGAAATTTCGACCCCTTTAAAAAAAAAAAAAAAAAAAAAAAAAAAAAAAAAAAAAAATATTGATAGGTGAATATGTAGCTAGAATTTCGACCCCTTTAAAAAAAAAAAAAAAAAAAAAAGGTCCGAATATGTCAAAGTCCGAATAATGAGGGTCCGAATACGAGAGGTTTTACTGTATAATGAAAAACTGAATTTTGCAACTCAAATATGAATAGATGGTAGCTATTATTCCAGATCAACACAGAATTCACTTTGGTGGACGACACTATTTTTTTCTGATGTGAGTTTTGATGTGTTTTGAATGAATCTGCTAACTGTTTCTGTCGCACTTTTTATTTTTATTTTTATTTAGGTTAGGTTAGGTAAAGGTTGAATTAGTTCTTTTTTGTCATTTTTGTTGCAGAAAAGAAAAAAGAAATGATTTGTGACAGAAACGGTTAGCAGATTAATTAAAAACACATCAAAATTACCAGGAAAAATAGTTTTGTCCACCAGAGGAAGTTCGGTGTTCATTGGAAATTTACCGAATAAATGAATAATCAAGCTGAAATAAATAACTAAGACATGCATGGAGGCCTTGATGTAATGTACAGAATGTAGATGGACTATTGTAAGGTCTTTTATCAATAGGAGATGCCATCACTATACTACTCTATTTTTATTAACGAGGTGAAAACTGCTGCTTACTGACTGATATATTTGATGTCAGGAGAAGGGAATACCACGCTTCTTCTAAATTTCAGCTGTATTTTATCATAGTTAACCCTAGTCCCTTTGTACATAGGAGATCACATCATTTTCTCTTATGTACGTAAATCCAGACGACAAATCCACCTCACCACTCTGTATCACCATTACGCAGGGAGAGGGAGTGGCTCTTCGGCAGCGTGCAGGGCCGGGAGCAGCTGTCGGAGAGTGCCGGGGCCGCGCGTCTCCTGGTGGCGCACCTCCACCGCTGTGACGGGCCCCCGCGCACCCTCCACCAGATCCAGGATGAACTGTCCCCCAAAGTGATGGAACTAGCACCCCAGCGCCTGCCTGCACATACCAAGGTGTGAGAATATGCTGTTAAGTGTCTAGAATACTATTACTATCACTACTACTACTACAATCACCACCACTACTACTAATACCACCATCACCACTACTAATACCACCATCACCACCACCACCACCACTACTGCTACTACTACAATCACCACCACTACTACTAATACCACCACCACTACTACTATCACTACTACCACCACCACCACTACTACCACTACTACTACTACTACTACTACTACTACTACTACTACTACTACTACTACTACTACTACTACTACTACTACTACTACTACTATTACCAGTCTACCACCACTACTACTACAACCACCACCACTACTACTACTACTTCTACTACTACTACCAGTCTACCACCACTACTACTACTACCACAACCACCATACTACTTCTACTACTACTACCAGTCTACCACCACTACTACTACTACCACAACCACTACTACTACTACTACCACCACCACTACTACTACTACCACAACCACCACTACTACTTCTACTACTACTACCAGTCTACCACCACTACTACTACTACCACCACCACCACCACCACCACCACCACCACTAATAATACCACAACCACCACTACTACTACTACCACCACTACCACTACTAATACCACACCACCACTACTACTACTACTACAATCACCCCCACCACAGGTCCCGTTCCTCTCAGTGGGTGAGGGCATGGGTCAAGTGCAGGAGGTCAGCCGGGGTCACAGTGGCCACTCGGGGACTTTTGTGGTGGAGGACATCCATCCACCGGACGCTCCACCAATCAGGCGCCTCGTCTTCCTCGACAACCAGGGCATCGTCCAATCAGAGGCCAGGATTTTGCCGGGTGAGTCATGGGTTTATGTGGTTTTGTTAAGAACATAAGAAAACAAGGAAGCTACAAGAGGCCGTGAGACTTACACGAGGTAGTTCCTGTCACTTAACACTACCTACATCCACCTTTCATCCCCATCCATAACACTGTCCAGCCTCCCTTTAAAGCTCCCTAATGACTCTGCACTAACTACCTGTCTACTGAGTCCATGCCAGTCATTCACCACCCTATTTGTAAACCCATTTTTTTCCTATTTCCTTTTTAAATCAAACGCTTTTCCAGCTTGAATCCGTTACTTCTTGTTCTACCCTGAGAGAGAGGGAGGAGAAAGAGGAAGAAGAAGAGGAGAGGAGGAGGAGGAGGAAGAGGAAGAGGAAGAGGAAGAGGAGGAGGAGGAGGAGGAAGAGGAGGAGGAAAGATGGAGGGGAGTAGAAGGATGGAGGGGAGGAGGAGGAGTGGGGAGGTGGAAGAGAGGAGGAGGAGGAGATGGAGCAGGATGTGGAGGCGAGGAGATGGTGGGGTGAAGAAAGGAGGGAGATGGGGAGGAGGATGGTTGGAGGTAAGAAGAGGAGAGGAGATGGAGGAGGAGATGATGGAGAGGAGTTGGAGATGAGGAGGAGTTGATGGAGGAATGGAGGAGGAGAGGGGGTGTGTGAGGGAAGAGAGGAGGAGGAGAAGATACAAAAATTTAAACATTTATAATTCCAGGAAAGAAGTAAGGAAGATCATAACAGGAAGAAGAAGAAGAAGGGAAGAGGAAGAGGAGGGGAGGAAGGAGGCGGAGGCGGAGGAGGAGGAGGCAGAGGAGGAGGAGGAGGAGAAGGAGGGGGCCCAGCAGGGTGGTGGTGGACGCCCCCTACCTGCCCTGCCGCCACCACCTTGCCATGATTACCGGGGTGACGCTGGCCCCCCCTGACACCCCCGTCCTCCTGGTGGGCCTGGGGGGAGGGCCCTGGCTACCTTCATCCATGCTAACTTCCCCAGGTGAGTATGTGTGTGTGTGTGTGTGTGTTTACCTAGTAGTGTTTTACAGGGCCTGAGCTACACCCTGTGGGGTCCCGTCTCGTAGCTACATTTATCCAGTCTTTCTTTCAATTGGTACACATTCTTTGCTGATACAGGAGAACCTCGTTTATCCGGCACCCTCGGGGGGGGGGGGGCATGCCGGATAACTCATTTTGCCGTTGTTTTGAGAGTTACTCTTATGGAATCGCCCAAAATCCCAATAAATACTGTGGTTTCTGGAGGTTGTTTTTGTTGTTGTTTTAGGGCTGCCCAGGATCCCTTGGGGAACACTATGAGCCCTGGTGATGTCCTATGATGCTATCACAGGGGCGATAGTTGACCTGTTTTTCCTCAGGAAGGCACAGGTGAGGGCGGATGACGGCGTGTTGCCGAGAGGGGGGAACGCCAGCCGCCGCCAGCAGGGTGGGCAGGTCACAGGTGGTGACGTTCAGGGCGAGGAGTTGAGACTGTAAACACTAACGGTGTGAGTGGAAGTGCGGACCACTGCAGCAGAAAGTGTTCAAAAGTCTCCCGAAAAATTTATGCACCAAGGCAGTGGGGGTCAGGGGACAGACGGAGGCGATGCAGGTGTCTGGATGTCGGTGCCCCAGGCGGAGGTGGGTGAGAGTGACATCCAGGACGCGGGACTTTTTCCGTAATCCACGGCTGGGAGGAAGTCACTGCGGCATTGGCCCATGGAGGTGATGCGGAGGGCATCGCCGAGTGTGTTATTCCAGGTGGAGCGGCAGACCCGGGAGATGAGGCGTTTAGCCACGGAGAGCGGCAGAGGGAAGGGTGTCGTGTTTACATCTGTTAAGGCCATCCTGGCAGCAGAATCAGCCACCTCGTTGCCTGGATACCAGCGTGGGAGGGAACCCACTGGAAGGCGATCTCCCAGCCCTCGTTGGTAAGGTGAAGGGCCCTCTGGATGGTGTGGACGAGGGACGTAGAGGATCGTGGATGGCGGGAGAGGAGGAGAGGGAGTCTGTGTAGACCACAGCCTTGCCCAACTAAATTTCTGCCGATTTTCTCAGTTTTTTGAAATAATTATACCTAATTAATGCCTGGGTCGATTAGTGCCGTTGTTTTGAGGCTGCCGTTGTTTTAAATGCCGGTTAAATGAGGTTCTCCTGTATCACCTCATTTAGTCCATTGCAAACTTGTACATTGCTATGAGGGAAGCTGTACTTCTTGATGTTGTTCAGGCATCTCCCTTTCCCTAGTTTGTTTTGTATGCCCTCTTGTCCTCTGTCCTCGGTCACACTAGGGCGCCCTTTTAGTGTAGCACATTATTTACGTCGCCACTCTGGTGATTTTTTGTCATTTGTTCATTTATAGCCCTAATATGACACAGATGAAGACACAAAATGACACAGATCTCCAGATAGCCCCTTCAAACCCTGTCCTGAAATCAAATGGATGTACAAATGTAACTATTAACGCCACCACACGGCTGTACATAACAAAGAAACGTTGTCCTGGCGACTTTACTGTTATCTACGGTAAGCATTCTAAACCCCCCATGATTCACCAGACCATTCTAGCTCTTCGGTGGGATCAATCAATGACAGTCTTCCACTTTCCTCCAACACAGACGTCAGTGGTGGCGGGGGAGTTGGATGCGGCGATGGGGGAATGTGGCACGAAGTGGTTGGCTTTTGCCGGATGACCGCTGAAGGTGGGGGTTTGTGGAGGGATTCCCATTATGTGAAGACGGCTGCTGAGGCGGGGTGAGTGAGGGGGGGGGAGAGTCAGGAGGGGGGGTAGGGAGAGAGTTGGAGAGGCTGAGAGGGAAGGGGAAGAGGGGAAAAGAGAGGGAGGAACAGAAGAGAAAAGGAGAGAGAAGAGGGAGAGAGGGAGGAACAGAGAGAGGAGAGAGAGAGAGAAAAGGGAGGAACAGAGAGAGAGAGAGAGGGGGGGAGGAACAGAGAGAGAGGGAAAAAAACAGAAAAGAAAAAAAAGAGGGGGGCGGAAGAGAGAGAGAGAGGGAGGAACAGAGAGAGAGAGGGAAAAACAGAAGAAAAAAAAAGAGAGAGAGGGAGGGAGGAACAGAGAGAGAGAGAGGGAAGAACAGAGAGAAAGCGAAAAAATAAATAAAATAGGGAGGAAATGAGAGAGAGAGAGAGAGAGAGAGGGAGGAAAGAGAGAGAGAGAGAGAGTTCATCATTAAAAATTTAACCAAAACACATGAATCAAAACTCATTTCTACAAAAAAACAGACAAATAAACCACAATAGCCACACTGTACTCCTATATTCAGCCTCTTGTAGCTTCCTTATGTTCTTATATTCTTATGTTTTTATGTCTCTGCGGCCTCTTGTAGCTTCCTTATGTTCTTATATTCTTATGTTCTTATGTCTCGCGGCCTCTGTAGCTTCCTTATGTTCTTATATTCTTATGTTCTTATGTCCTCACGGCCTCTTGGTAGCTTCCTTATGTTTTTAAAAATTCTTATGTTTTTTTATGTCTCGCGGCCTCTTGTAGCTTCCTTATGTTCTTATGTTCTTATGTCTCACAGCTCTTGTAGCTTCCTTATTTTCTTATGTTCTTATGTTCCCCGCGGCCTCTTGTAGCTTCCTTATTTCTTATGTTCTTATGTCCTCGCGGCCTCTTGTAGCTTCCTTTGTTTTATGTTCTTATGTCTCACAGCCTCTTTGTAGCTTCCTTATGTCTTATGTTCTTAGTCTCACGGCCTCTTGTAGCTTTCCTTATGTTCTTATGTTCTTATGTCTCACGGCCTCTTGTAGCTTCCTTATGTTCTTATGTCTCGCGGCCTCTTGTAGCTTCCTTATGTTCTTATGTTCTTATGTCTCACAGCCTTTTGTAGCTTCCTTATTTTCTATGTTCTTATGTCTCGCGGCTCTTGTAGCTTCCTTATGTTCTTATGTTCTTATGTCTCACAGCCTCTTGTAGCTTCCTTATTTCTTATGTTCTTATGTCTCTTTGGCCTCTTGTAGCTTCCTTATGTTCTTATGTTCTTATGTCTCACAGCCTCTTGTAGCTTCCTTATTTTCTTATGTTTTATGTCTCCCCAGCCTCTTGTAGTTTCCCTTATGTTCTTATGTCTCACAGCCTCTTGTAGTTTTTCCTTTTATGTTCTTATGTCTCACGGCCTTTGTAGCTTCCTTATGTTCTTATGTTCTTATGTCTCAGGGCCCTCTTGTAGCTTCCCTTTATGTTCTTATGTTCTTATGTCTCACAGCCTCTTGTAGCTTCCCTTTAAATGTTCTTAGTTCTTATGTCTCACAGCCTCTTGTAGCTTCCTTATGTTTTTATGTTCTTTTTGTCTTATGTCTCACACCCTCTTGTAGCTTCCTTATGTTTTTTATGTTCTTATGTCTCACAGCCTCTTGTAGTTTTCCTTATGTTCTTATGTTTCTCATGTCTCACAGCCTCTTGTAGCTTCCTTATGTTCTTATTTCTATGTCTCACTGCCTCTTGTAGCTTCCTTATGTTCTTATGTTCTTATGTTCTCACAGCCTCTTGTAGCTTCCTTATGTTTTATGTTCTTATGTCTCACAGCCTCTTGTAGCTTCCTTATGTTCTTATGTCTCACTGCCTCTTGTAGCTTCCTTATGTTCTTATGTTCTTATGTCTCACAGCCTCTTGTAGCTTCCTTATGTTTTTAAAGTCTCACTGCCTCTTGTAGTTCCTTATTTTCTTATGTTCTTATGTCTCACTGCCTCTTGTAGCTTCCTTATGTTTTTTATGTCCTTATGTCTCACTGCCTCTTGTGCTTCCTTATGTTCTTATGTTCTTAATGTCTCACGGCCTCTTGTAGTTTCCCCTTATGTTTTTTATGTTCTTATGTCCCACTGCCTCTTGTAGCTTCCTTTTTCTTATGTCTCACGGCCTCTTGTAGCTTCCTTATGTTCTTATGTTCTTATGTCTCACGGCCTCTTGTAGCTTCCTTATGTTCTTTATGTCCTTAGGTCTCACTGCCTCTTGTAGCTTCCTTATGTTCTTATGTTCTTATGTCTCACGGCCTCTTGTAGCTTCCTTTTTGTTTCTTATGTTCTTATGTTTTCACGGCCTTGTAGCTTCCTATGTTTTTAAATGTTCTTATGTTTTCACGGCCTCTTGTAGCTTCCTTATGTTTCTTATGTTCTTATGTCTCACGGCCTCTTGTAGTTTCCTTATGTTCTTATGTTTATGTCTCACTGCCTCTTGTAGCTTCCTTATCTTTTTATGTTCTTATGTCTCACAGCCTCTTGTAGCTTCCTTATGTTCTTATTCTCCTGGCCTCTTGTAGCTTCCTTTTTTTTCTTATGTTTTTATGTTCACAGCCTCTTGTAGCTTCCTTATGTTCTTATGTTCTTATGTCTCACGGCCTCTTGTAGCTTCCTTATGTTCTTATGTCTCACAGCCTCTTGTAGCTTCCTTATGTTCTTATGTTCTTATGTCTCACAGCCTCTTGTAGTTTCCTTATGTTCTTATTTTCACTGCCTCTTGTAGCTTCCTTATGTTCTTATGTCTCACGGCCTCTTGTAGCTTCTTAGGGTTCTTATGTCTTATGCCCTCACAGCCTCTTGTAGCTTCCTTATGTTCTTATGTCTCACGGCCTCTTGTAGTTTCCCTTATGTTCTTATGTTCTTATGTCTCACTGCCTCTTGTAGCTTCCTTATGTTCTTATGTCTCACTGCCTCTTGTAGCTTCCTTATGTTCTTATGTCTCACGGCCTCTTGTAGCTTCCTTATGTTCTTATGTTCTTATGTCTCACAGCCTCTTGTAGCTTCCTTATGTTCTTATGTTCTTATGTCTCACAGCCTCTTGTAGCTTCCTATGTTCTTATGTCTCACAGCCTCTTGTAGCTTCCTTATGTTCTTATGTTCTTATGCCCTCACTGCCTCTTGTAGCTTCCTTATGTTCTTATGTTCTTATGTCTCACTGCCTCTTGTAGCTTCCTTATGTTCTTATGTTCTTAGTCTCACTGCCTCTTTTTAGCTTCCTTTGTTCTTATGTTCTTATGTCTCACGGCCTTTTGTAGCTTCCTTATGTTTTTATGTTTTTATGTCTCACTGCCTCTTGTAGCTTCCTTATGTTCTATGTTCTTATGTCTCACTGCCTCTTGTAGCTTCCTTAGGGTTCTTATGTTCTTATGTCTCACTGCCTCTGTAGCTTCCTTATGTTCTTATGTCTCACTGCCCTCTTGTAGCTTCCTTATGTTCTTATGTTCTTATGTCTCACTGCCTCTTGTAGCTTCCTTATGTTCTTATGTTCTTATGTCTCACGGCCTCTTGTAGCTTCCTTATGTTCTTATGTCCTTATGTCTCACTGCCTCTTGTAGCTTCCTTATGTTCTTATGTTCTTATGTCTCACGGCCTCTTGTAGCTTCCTTATGTTCTTATGTTCTTATGTCTCACAGCCTCTTGTAGCTTTCTTATTTTCTTATGTCTCACTGCCTCTTGTAGCTTCCATATGTTCTTATGTTCTTATGTTCTTATGTCTCACAGCCTCTTGTAGCTTCCTTATGTTCTTATGTTCTTATGTCTCACAGCCTCTTGTAGCTTCCTTATGTTCTTATGTTCTTATGTTCTTATGTCTCACGGCCTCTTGTAGCTTCCTTATGTTCTTATGTTCTGCAGGCCTCAAGTTTGGCGCCATCCTGCTTGACGTAGACTCCAAGGACACGAGTGTTGGCATGAGCTGCCCGCCCCAGGCCTTTGTGGCGCCCTTGTTCCTGCAGCAGGTGGCGGGGTGTCTGGCGGAGGGAGGTAAGGAAGGGGCGGAGCAGAGGTGGAGGGAAGGAGGGAAAGGTGGAATGAGGGTGGAGGAAAGGTGGTAAGGGGCTGGAAGAGGTGGAGAGAGTGGAGGTAAGAAGGGAAGAGGTGGAGGAGAGGTGGTAAGAGTATGGAGAGAGTGGAGGAAAGGTGGTGAGGGGCTGGAAGAGGTGGAGAGAGTGGAGGTAAGGAGGGAAGGGGCGGAGCAGAGGTGGAGGGAAAGGTGGAATGGGGAAGGAGGGAAGGGACTGGAAGAGGTGGAGGGAAGGTGGTAAGTGGATGGAGAGGGGGAGGGAAGGTGGTAAGTGGATGGGGAGGGTAGAGGAGAGGTGGTAAGTGGATGGAGAGGGTAGAGGAGAGGTGGTAAGTGGATGGAGAGGGTGGAGGGAAGGTGGTAAGTGGATGGAGAGGGTGGAGGGAGAGGTGGTAAGTGGATGGCGAAAGTAGAGGGAAGGTGGTAAGTGGATGGCGAAAGTAGAGGGAAGGTGGTAAGTGCATGGGAGGTACTAGAATGTGGATGGTTGGTGGAGAGGATGGGAAATGAAAGAGATTGAAGAATGGAAGGAAGAGGAGGAGGAAGGAAGGAAGGAAGGAAGGAAGGAAGGAAGGAGGAGGAAGGAAGGAAGGAAGGAGAGGAGGAATATGAGATTAATCAGTGAATTCAAGGAGGAGGAGGAAGTATAAAAAAATAATAACATCAGGGTAAACATAAAAATCAAAGAGAAGTAAGCCGCCTTCCACTCCAAGCTCCACCTATTCCACCAGCCACTCCACAATGCACTCCTGTCTCTCTCTTAAGTCTGCATCTACCTAGTGTATTCTCCCTATACAAACACTGCTCTAAGTAAAGTTTATGGGTCATTACTGTACACTCTCCTAGACACCTTAATTTCTCACCCCTAAACACCTCAATTTCTCACCCCTAAACACCTTAATTTCTCACCCATAAACACCTTAATTTCTCACCCCTAAACACCTCAATTTCTCACCCCTAAACACCTCCCTTTCTCACCATAAACACCTTAATTTCTCACCCATAAACACCTTAATTTCTCACCCCTAAACACCTCAATTCTCACCCTAACCCCCTTAATTTCTCTCCCCTAAACACCTTAATTTCTCACCCCTAAACACCTCAATTTCTCACCCCTAAACACCTTAATTTCTCTCCCCTAAACACCTTAATGTCTCACCCCTAAACACCTTAATTTCTCTCCCCTAAACACCTCAATTTCTCACCCCTAAACACCTCAATTTCTCACCCCTAAACACCTTAATTTCTCACCCCTAAAACCTCAATTTCTCACCCCTAAACACCTTAATTTCTCTCCCCTAAACACCTTAATTTCTCTCCCCTAACACCTTAATTCTCTCCCCTAACACCTTAAATTTTTCACCCCTAAACACCTTAATTTCTCTCCCCCTAAACACCTTAATTTCTCACCCTAAACACCTTAATTTCTCTCCCCTAAAAAACCTTAATTTCTCACCCCTAAACACCTTAATTTCTCACCCTTTAACACCTTAATTTCTCACCCCTAAACACCTTAATTTCTCACCCCTAAACACCTCAATTTCTCACCCCTAAACACCTTAATTTCTCACCCCTAAACACCTTAATTTCTCACCCCTAAACACCTCAATTTCTCACCCCTAAACACCTTAATTTCTCACCCCTAAACACCTTAATTTCTCCCCCCTAAACCCCTTAATTTCTCACCCCTAAACACCTTATTCTTCCCCTAAACACTAATTTCTCACCCCTAAACCTTAATTCTCACCCTAACACCTTAATTTCTCACCCCAAAACACCTTAAATTTTCTCACCCTTAACACCTAATTCTCACCCTAAACCCCTTAATTTTCCCCCTAAACACCTTATTTCTTCCCCTAAACACCTAATTCTCACCCTAACACCAAATTTCTCCCCCCAAACACCTTAATTCTCACCCCTAAAAAACCTTTAAATTTCTCACCCCTAAACACCTTAATTTCTCACCCAATCTAAATCAAAAATCGTAAAATATTTCCACCCCAAAGGTTTTTCTCACCGTAAACTTGGTTTGCCGAGACGATAACTTACGCCAGGTGTTTGGCAGACCTGAAGGCAGTTTTTCCCGTCCATATCCAGCAGGATTTTCCGGAGGAGGTCAACTGCGTCCTCCTGCCTGAGTGGGTCAGGGGCGCCGCGGAGGCCCTCAAGGGGGAGTTCAGGGCAATGTTCAAGTACTGGGCAAGGCATTTCACAAGAGGCATAATAGATCTGGAGGACTTGAGTGACTGGTCAAAAAAATGTGTGTGTCCTATAGTGTGTGTGTGTGTGTGTGACTGTGGACGTGTGTTTGTGTGTTGTGTGTTTGTGTGTTTTTGAAATGTGTACGTGTGTTTGTGTGTTGTGTGTGACTGTGTGTGTGTAAGGAGATGGGGTTTCTCTATCTGTCTGTCTCTCTCTATCTCACGCACGCTCCTCCCCAACCCTCTGCACACCCTGTCAAGCTTCCCCAACCCTCTGCACACCCTGTCACCTCCTCCCCAACCTCTGCACACCCTGTCCAAGCTCCTCCCCAACCCTCTGCACACCCTGTCACGCTCCTCCCCAACCCCCCTGCCCCACCCTGTCAAGCTCCTCCCCAACCCCCTGCACACCCTGTCACGCTCCTCCCCAACCCCCTGCACACCCTTCAAACTCCTCCCCAACCCTCTGCACACCCTGTCAAGCTCCTCCCCAACCTCTGCACACCCTGTCACGCTCCTCCCCCAACCTCTGCACACCCTGTCAAGCTCCTCCCCAACCCTCTGCACACCCTGTCACGCTCCTCCCCAACCCTCTGCACACCCTGTCACGCCCTCCCCAACCCTCTGCACACCCTGTCACGCTCCTCCCCAACCCTCTGCACACCCTGTCAAGTCCTCCCCAACCCTCTGCACACCCTGTCGAGCTCCTCCCCAACCCTCTGCACACCCTGTTTACGCTCCTCCCCAACCCTTGCACACCCTGTCAAGCTCCCCCCCAACCCTCTGCACACCCTGTCAAGCCCTCCCCAACCCTCTGCACACCCTGTCACGCTCCTCCCCAACCCTCTGCACACCCTGTCAAGCTCCTCCCCAACCCTCTGCACACCCTGTCACGCTCCTCCCCAACCCTCTGCACCCCCCTGTCAAGCTCCCCCCAACCCTCTGCACACCCTGTCACGCTCCTCCCCAACCCTCTGCACACCCTGTCCACGCTCCTCCCCAACCCTCTGCACACCCTGTCAAGCTCCTCCCCAACCCTCTGCACACCCTGTCAAGCTCCTCCCAACCCTCTGCACACCCTGTCACGCTCCTCCCCCAACCTCTGCACACCCTGTCACGCTCCTCCCCACCCTCTGCCCCAAAACCTGCACGCCTCCCAACCCTCTGCACACCCTGTCCGCTCCCCCCAACCCTCTGACACCCTGTCAAGCTCCTCCCCAACCCTCTGCACACCCTGTCACGCTCCTCCCCAACCCCCTGCACACCCTGTCAAGCTCCTCCCCAACCCTCTGCAACCCTGTCACGCTCCTCCCCAACCCTCTGCACACCCTGTCAAACTCCTCCCCAACCCTCTGCACACCCTGTCAAGCTCCTCCCAAACCCTCTGCACCCTGTCAAGCTCCTCCCCAACCCCTGCACACCCTGTCAAGCTCCTCCCCAACCCTCTGCACACCCTGTCCACGCTCCTCCCCAACCCTCTGCACACCTGTTTAAGCTCCTCCCCAACCCTCTGCACACCCTGTCAAGATCCTCCCCAACCCTCTGCACACCCTGTCACGCTCCTCCCCAACCCTCTTGCACACCCTGTCACGCTCCTCCCCAACCCTCTGCACACCCTGTCACGCTCCTCCCCAACCCTCTGCACACCCTGTCACGCTCCTCCCCAACCCTTGCACACCCTGTCACGCTCCCCCAACCCTCTGCACACCCTGTCAAGCTCCTCCCCAACCCTCTGCCCCCTGTCACGCTCCTCCCAACCCTCGCAAACCTGTCAAGCTCCTCCCCAACCCTCGCACACCCTGTCAAGCTCTCCCCAACCCTTGCAAACCCTGTCACGCTCCTCCCCCAAACCCCCTGCACACCCCGTCAAGCTCCTCCCAACCTCTGACACCGGGGCCCCTCCTCCCCAACCCTCTGCACACCCTGTCACGCTCCTCCCCAACCCTCTGCACACCCTGTCAAAGTCTCCAACAACCTCTGCACACCCTGTCAAGCTCCTCCCCAAAAACCCTCTGCACCCCCCTGTCACGCTCCTCCCCAACCCTCTGCACACCCTGTCACGCTCCTCCCCAACCCTCTGCACACCTGCACGCTCCTCCCCAACCCTCTGCACACCCTGTCAAGCTCCTCCCCAACCCCCTGACACCCTTCAAGCTCCTCCCCAACCCTCTGCACACCCTGTCAAGCTCCTCCCCAACCCTCTGCACACCCTGTCAAGCTCCTCCCCAACCCTCCTCACACCCTGGGGCAAGCTCCTCCCCAACCCTCTGCACACCTGTCAAGCTCCTCCCCAAACCTCTGCACACCCTGTCAAGCTCCTCCCCAACCCTCTGCACACCCTGTCAAATTCCTCTCACGTCCCAATGTCCTAATATCCTGCCCCCATCTTAATCCTGCCCATTCAGTTCCTCCCCCATTTCCTCCCTTTCCCGACCTCCCTGTCTTGCGGACATTCTCCGGAATCCCCTCCTTCTCCCTGGACAATGTAACCTCCTTCCTCCAACACATCCACATCCTACATCTGATCTAACCATCCGCTGTAACATTCCTTCTTTCCCCTTCCTCATCTTTTCCCACTATTATCCTTAACCCTGACCCTTGATATGCTTTGCCATAGTGCCATAGGACCTCTGAGGGCTGGCACATTCACCTTTTTGGCATTAAATCAATCAAAAATTCCACCTTGCTTTGTAGAGGGGCTTACATTCCACCTTGCTTGTAGAGGGGTTATGAGTGGCATGATCCGCCCTTCTCCTGGGTTGTAATTGACATCAATAAATTATTAAAATACAATTCAATGCAAGATGGAATTTTTTCTTAGTGTTTGAGGCAGAAAACAAACACACACGAAGCCTCAGTATGCTTTATTCAAAAATATACAAATGGACCTAAGAGAATTTTATGCATTATTGTCAAGAAATGTTACAGAAGATACACAGACAAAAAAATGAGTACCGTTTTGACAACTATAAAGTGTGTGTGAGAGAGAGGGAGAGAGATGAGAGAGAGAGAGAGAGAGAGAGAGAGAGAGACAGAACAGACCCGACAGAGAAACAGAGAGAGAGGAGAGAGACAGGGCAGACAGAGAAACAAGAGAGAGAGAGAGACAGACAGAACTCGAAAAGTTTATGAGTGGATAGGGCAGAGTAGTAAATGGGATAGATCAAGCAGACGGTGGGAGAGGAAATGTGGGTTACGGGTTTCATAGATGGATCACCAGTCTAGTGAGGGGGAGTTTAAAGCGAAAGGTGAAAGACCAAGTTCAGAGGCAGGGGAGGGAGATGTGGAGACAGAGGATGGGGGGTAAGAGTTCTTGACTTGGTACAAGGGGAAGACCACACCAAAGTGTGAGGTCTTTTAGATGGTAGCTTGGGGAGTAGTTTAATATTTTAAAGCAAGGACTAAATCTCGGGAGGTCAATAGTAGAACATATAGATGGGCAAACGAAGGAAGCAAGATATGTCAAATGTGTAGGGTAGACTAGATGAAACTGTAGATCACCTGGTATTAAGTGTCCAAGGTATGATGAGGAAAGAGAGCGGTTATAGCAATAGTGGCACGGGAGGTCGCGGGGATCAGTGGGATAGAGTGGCAGAGGGGAACATAGATGGGATAATGGAATTTCTTTAGGTTTGAGTAGGGTACAGGACACCAATAGAAGAATCATCGAAGGGGTTAAAGTTTTTTTTAGAAAAGGCTTGGGAAAAAAGAGCAGAGAGTTAGGGCCTAATCCTACAAGCCCTGAGGGAGCCAGCCGGAAAATAGGCTTTGAACCGGGTGAAAACCGCGGTTTAGCTCCTCACCTGGAAAGAAGAAGAAGACAGAGAGAGAGGAAGAGAGACAGACAGAAACAGAGAGAGACAGAGAAACAGAGAGAGAGGAAGAGACAGACAGACAGAAACAGAGAGAGAGGAAGAGAGACAGACAGACAGAGAAACAGAGAGAGAGGAAGAGACAGACAGACAGAAACAGAGAGAGGAAGAGAGACAGACAGACAGACAGAAACAGTTTCCTCTCTCTCTCTCTCAGGTCATGGATTCCTCTCTTTCCCCTCACATGGAACGTCTCTCTCTCTCTCAGGTCATGGATTCCTCTCTTTCCCCTCACATGGAACGTCTCTCTCTCTCTCAGGTCATGGATTCCTCTCTTTCCCCTCACATGGAACGTTCTCTCTCTCTCTCTCTCTCTCTCATGTTTCCTAGAATGCACACAACAACACCATGTGTGTGTGTGTGTGTGTGTGTGTGAGTAATAATGAAGTAAAATAAAAGGAAGACAAACACGAGCTAATAACAACAACAACAACAATGATAATGATAACAATGGTGCCACATATGATATCGAATTAATAAGAAATTTAAAAATGATAATGAAAATAATTAGGGAGTATCACAGATTTAAGAATCAACTGGCATTTATATAATTTTTTAGTGTTTCCATTTTGATTTCAGTTTTAAATCACAGGAAAAGGAGAGGGGGAAGAGGATTATTTCTTTATTTTTCCACTAAATCCCACTGGCACATTCACCTTTTAGGTTTAAAATCATCAATAAACTTCCACTCAAGAGAACAGATAGAGAAAAAAAAGCCAAAAAAATATTTTTATTTATCGGTACGAAGGGGAAAAACCAAATTCATTTTAAAAACTTTTATTCGCTTTTTTTATATTTTTTTTTCCTACTCCTTTTTCCTTTTTCTTCCTCTTTCATTCTTTTTATTCTATATACTTTTTTAAAATTTTTTCCTATTTCCCTTTGCCTCTTGTCGCGGCACAAAGGGGAAGAGAGAGGGATCGGCCATTTTAGATTTGGTTTTTTCTATTTTAATTATGTAAAGAAAAAATTTACTTTGTTGGGACATAATCGGGAAAAAAAAAAAAAAACGAATTAAGATAAGAACGGTAAAAATAAGCGAGAAAGAGAGAGAGGGAGAGAGAGAGAGAGGATTTTAAAAAGCTATATAGGGCTGTATCAGAGTGACGAAGGCGAGTTTTACCTGACACTCGACCCTCGTTCTCACCAGGCTCCAAGAGGTACCTGGAACTGTCGCCGATAGGAATTTTCGCCGACGTCGACGAGTGTTCCTATTTTTCACGTCGGCGAGTGTTCCCATTACTCGTGTTTCTGCATTTAGGGATTAAATACCAACAATAGCCTGAATAGTTAGGCTAGGTTATGTGGTTAGGTTAGGTTAGATTCCTGTTCATATATTACAAATTGAACTCGCCGAAAATGTACACTTCGGCGAGTGTTCCAATGTCGGCGAGAGTTCTTGGTTGGTGTTTCGGCGAGAGTTCCTATCGGCGACAGTTCCATAAACCCTTCAAGACATCACGCCGGGAGCATACAAAGCACACACAGTTCCGTCACGCGAGCAGCAACATTAACCCATACATGATACAATAACCTCCATAACAGCAATAAACAACACAGCCATTGAGAAGGTACCTGGAACTGTCGCCGATCGAAATTCTCGCCGCCGTCGTCGAGTGTTCCAATTCTTGATATGACAGGACCCAATGTATACATTTAATCAAGTGGTACCCGTGTTTCTGCATTCAGGGATGAAATACTATCGTTAGCTTGATCCGTTAGGTTAGATTAGGTGCCATTGTCCAGGTTAGGTTAAAATTTCCACGTCGACGAGAGTTCTAGTTTGTTGTTTCGGCGAGAATTCCCATCGGCGACAGTTCCATAGACCATTGAGAACATTCCAAATAGCAACAGATCCAACAATCAACAGTGAACAAAAACAGTGAAAGACGAGGACAAAGGCTTATCCCACGCCTGCTACTGGACTGGCCTGGGGGGAGATGCTGAGAAGTGCCATAGAGGTAAGGCGAAAAGAGCGCCTTACCCGTCTTCAGGCGCTTTTGTAACGGCCCGGCTAAGGCACCGACTAAAGCCCATGTACAGTCGAAAGTTCAGGCGCTTTTGCACTGCCTTACACCTCCAAAGCCTATGGCGTGGGCGTGGTCCGAGAATCCTAGTAGCCAATCACGTTGCCTATCTGAGCGCTGCTTAGGCAGCTTCGACCAATCACAAGGCTTGAACACTTCTCTGCTGAAGCAAGGAATGTTGTCCCTCCCTCCCTAACCAAGCACTTATGGCAAGGACACACCGCTCTCCCCCACCAAAGCTGTTTCATCACAAGTTTGACGTTCAACGCAGGTTTTGACCACTTATATTTTTTGCATTAGGACGTGCCATACACCATGATAATCGTTAAGGTGTGCCGATTCCGGGACAGTGAGTGAAAATTTAATGCAAGCAACATTCCAGGAATAAGGAGAAGATGAATAAAAAAAGGTGAAAAAAAGTTTATACACGATTTCATTTTGCTCTCGTTATCTTATTATAGGTATAGTTTACTGCAATTTTTATACATTCATGATATGCACTAATGTCTCGTGAAGATGATGGTAGGTTCAGCTGTCCTAAATATCATCTGGTAGTATGATAATACCGTATAATAGTACAATATTTTAGTGCGGGCGGAGCACCTGCCGCCCGCCGCCCGCCGCCCGCCCCCAACCAACACACACACAACATTTCTTATCACCAGCATATAAAACCCTATAATGCCGCATTAGTCTTGCACGATCAATTCATACACACCTTGCAACACTATTAATATGTAAACACCAATTGTTACGTTGTGGGAACTGAAACAAGGCTGTTTTTGTTTTTAAAAACAGAAGATGAATGTCTGTAAAAGGCCCCAAGCACTCACTAAGTCGGGTCTGACCATGCCTTTTTTTCAGGGGCCAATGTGAGGTGAGCTGGGCCCCCTACCCACTAGGGGCCTGGGAAAGGCGAAACGCCCTCCCACCGCAATGCTCATGAGATTGCTCCCTTTAGTGGCACCGCTAAAGGCGCTGAAAAACAAGGGCATGGTAAACCCGACTTAGTGGTTTTGGGGGCCCTTTGCAGCCTTCATTTCTGTTTTAAAGCAAATACACCCTTGTTTCATTTCCTACAACGTAAAATTGGGTGTTTAGTATTAATGTGTTGAAGGGTTGTATAATTGATCGTGCAAGACTAATGGGGCTTAAGGGTTTTATATGCTGGTATAAGAAATTTTGTTGTGGGGGTTGGTTAGGGCGGGGGCGGGCGGCGGGCGGCAGTGCTCCCCCCGCACAAAAAATGTTGTGCTATTACCGGTATTAATACCCCCAATGATATTTGGACAGCTGAACATAGTATCATCTTCACGAGACATTAGTGCTATCATGATCAAAAACTTGCAAAAAACTATCCTTAAAATAAGATAATGAGAGCAAAAAAGAAATGGTTAAACTTTTTTTTTTACCTTTTTTTTTTTCATCTTCTCCTTATTCCCGGGAAATTTCTTTCATTAAATTTTTCACTCACGTCCCGGAATCGGCACACCTAAAAGATTTTCTGGTGTATGGCACGTCCTAATGCAAAATATGTAAGTGGTCAAACCCGCGTTGAACTCAAAAATGTGAGAAAAAGCTTTTGGCGGGGAGACGGTGGTCCTTGCCATAATGCTTGGGTTTGGGGGGAGGGAAACATTCCCGCTTCGCAGAGACGTTTCAAGCCTTGTGATTGGTCGAACTGCCTAAGCAGGCTCAATGGCAACGTGATTGGTACTAGGGTTCTCGACCACCCCACCCATAGGCTTGGGGGAGGCGTTGCAAAAACGCCCGAACTTTCGCCGTACGGGCTTTTGTCAGTGCCTTAGCCGGGGCCCTTACAAAAGCGCCTGAAGACGGGAAGGCGCCCTTTTCGCCTTACCTCTTGGCACTTCTCGCATCTCCCCCCCCCGCCTTTAGCGTGCCCCAAGGCAGCAATTCGACTGAGCATTGCGGGGGGAGGGGTTTTTGCCCCTTTACCACAGGCGCCCTAGTGGATAGGGCGCCCTAGCTCACTCTCAGCATCTGGCCCCTGGGTTGGAACGCCTGATTAGCCAGTAAAGCAGTTTGTTAAGCTACCGGCTCACCTATCTATAATGGTTGGCTGTCTACCGTAGATAACAGAAAAGTCGCCAGGACAACTTTTTTTCTGTTTACAGACGTGTGGTGGCGTTAATACTTACATTTCTACATCCATGATTTCAGGAAAGTTAGAAGGAGCTATCTGGAGAATCTGTGTCATTTTGTGTCTTCATCTGTGTCATAGTATGGCTATAAATGAACAAATTACAAAAATATCACCAGAGTAGCGACCAACAATAAGGTCGCCAGTTAGTGTTTATTTACTGAGTGTCTCCCCACGTCGTCGTCGCCCGAAAAAAAAACGAGTAGTGAAATTTGAAACCGTATATACTTGCAGATACAAAGCATAAAACAACACTGAAACAGGGTAGATTATACAGTCATGATATAAACTACTGTGTATAATTTTCAGTGGCACATACAAATCAGTAGTGATGCTATAATTCGTAATATTTGGCGCCTGGCGACATTATTGCAGCTGGCGACTATACTGTTATCTACGGTAGACTAGTTCTAGTATCCGACTGCTACTCGTTTCACCTAGAGTACAATACTTGCAGTACTATAGTCTCCAATGTATCAAGTCACTTTAGTCGCTTTAATTTCTACCCATTACCATTATAATTATATATATACATTTCAGCTCTTCCCCTATGGTTGGTGAACAATACCTCCCTCACAAGGACGGGGTGGGAACTTAACTACCACTCTACTATTTGAGAGGGTGGTTGGTGAATAATTTCCACAAGTGACTTGATACATTGGAAAGACTAAAGTAACATCACTCTACATTGGTCATATCCGTCTCTTCACACAAGGCAATAGATTACATTGTGAAATACTGTAAATTTCATGTGAAAAGGCGATGGTTAGGCGGCTGGCAGTGGTGTTGACGTCTGAGCTGCGGTGAGGCACAGCCCTTGATCCTCTTCTTAAACCGGGGTCGGAGAACAGTTTTTGGAGAAATAATTCTCTTATGCCAACCGTATTATTTTTGTCTTGCAGTTTTCCTTCATCTTTTGTTGTATTTCATATCTATAGCGCAAACAAAAGCAAGAAATAGAGCTCATGTCCCGCGAGAATATGTCACCCATGTCCTCGTCCGCGCCCTTGGGTTCCAATATTTTGCGCGCCCTTCCCGCTGCCTGGGTGCCTCCGTGCCCCTCCGAGAAGGTACCTGGAACTGTCGCCGATAGGAATTCTCGCCGCCGTCGTCGAGTGTTCCAATTCTTGATATTACAGGACCCAATATATACATTTAATCAAGTTTTACCCTTGTTTCTGCATTCAGGGATTAAATATCAGCAGGAGCTTGATCAGTTAGGCTAAGTTAGGTGCTAATGTCCAGGTTAGGTTAGAGTTCTAGGTTAGTGTTTCGGCGAGAATTCCCATCGGCGACAGTTCCATAAACCTCCGAGAAGGGCAATCACTCGCCCTGCTTCGCTCTGCATACAGCCCGCACAGTAAAAGACAAAGAAATGATGGAAGGTGATGAAAATAACTTTGCAATTACATACACAATGGTTAAAATGTAATAAACGAATACAAACTTCTTGAAAAATATTATAAACTTAACATTTTCAATATATCAACATAGAAAAAAAAACGAAAGATAATTTTTGAAATCGCAGAAAATATTGTTACAGCCGCCCAAAAAAAGTACAGATCCTCTCATTCATATTTGTTTTATAACTATTCATATTATTTTTTACTGCAATGATTATTTTTTTCTATTTTGTTTTTCATAAAGCGTGATGGAAGTGTAGCCATTTAACATTATTATTATTATTATGTTTTAATATAGAGATGTTTTAGAACACCTGTAGATTTGTGACAAACAAAAATAAAAGCTGAAGTAGACATATTTACACAGGCAGTGAGCACATGTGTACTTCACCACCTACACACACACACACGTACATACATACATACATAAATGCTCTGTGTACGCGTTCACATACTGATAAGGTTCTATTTTAAACTTGTGTACGTTTTTTTATGTACACTATCACTGGCAGCTATTGTTACGATCACACACACACACACACACGCACATACATACATACACACACACACACACACACACACACATACATACATAGCAAGATTTATAGTTAATCCAACTCTATGTATCTATAATTCCTGTGCTATTGCAAGGGACAGTTTGGAACCACTGTGCTTGGAACCCATTAACTCCTTGAGGCCCAGAACGTAATTTCCATTGTAATTTGGGTACCATTAGATGATTTTAGAGAATATAACCAATATTTTATACATATGACCTGTTTAGTATCCTTGTCCACTAACTAAAATTTGGTATAGTAAGCTCCTTTTCGTAATTATATGGCTAACGACAGACAAATTTACATAGCCAAGGAAAGATCTGGGCGTGAAGGGGTTAGTAGGCTAGTTATTCCACACACACAGCTCATGATTATTTCACCTCAAATTTGCATCATTAAATCTGCCTTTTTCACAAATCCAAAAAATCTTAATAAAACCGGAGTATATTACAAGTTGACGTTATTTAAGCTATACACATTATTTCCAGGACTGATGTGTTCTTGAATAAGCTCTTTTATGGAGTATTTATCAAGCGGGAATTGTTTAGGGGTTACTATAATAATGTTTGAAATTATGGTGGCGTTGCGTCATTCTGTAGTGTTTATGTTTACCGCCATGACGGTGTGGCGCGAAATCCTGTACACCCTTCCATTCATCTATCTTATTTCACTAATTGAACAGGTTAACTGCTGCCCCGATACACGTTACAGGCAACATCGAGTCACTAGCTTTCCATGAGAACACTTACAAGTAATAATAGTTGATAAAATAATACATGATAAAAACCATACTCATGTTCCCACAGCCTGACTTTTTGACGTGGATATTTTAAGCTTTTGAGTAACTATCATTACTTGTAAATGTTCTCATGGGAAGCTAGTGACTCGATGTTGCCTGTAACATGTATCAGGGCAGCAGTTAAGCTGTAAAATTAGTGAAATAAGATAGATGAATGGAGGGGTCTACAGGATTTCGCACTGACAATATTTCGCGCAACAACGGAGTGGCGTGTTGCGGGGTGGTGGACTGTCGGGATTGCAGTGTTCAATTATCCTGTTTCTCCACGTGTTATATACCTCGTGGAGTGTTCTGCCGCGCACAGAATCCCTATGAAGTGTTCCTCTTTATAGTGACATCATAAACCGGTCGACTTAGCAAGGGGAAACGCAAGAAATAAGCGAGAGAAGACCGCGTAGGATCAGCTGATCAGGTAAACAATGAATGATTTATGTTTGTTGACGTTATGTTTTCCTGTTATTATGGCGCCCCTTTGTCCTGCGGGTGACTGGCGGCTCGTGTTGTGTACTGGGGGATCTCTGGGGTATTCTGGGGGCGTGTGGGGTGTTGGGGAGGGATAAGGGAGCAGATAATACCGTTTATATAAGGGGATAAAGGGAGTTGGAGGGATGCTTTTACGTGGTGACTGGTGACTGACCCAGCTCTTTGACCTCGTTTGTGCCGGTAGGCGTCAGGGGGGGGAGGGGGTGAATTAGGGACAAGGGGCTCAATCCAGGGGGTCTAGAGGAGGCAGGGAGTTAAAGAGGAGAGGTGGGGCGTCTTCCGGAGCGGTGACATGGAAAGCCTCTTCAGGAATAAATGTTCGGTGTTGCTTAGCAGCAACAGACCAATCCTGTTTCCCAAGGAGGTCATCCACGCGAACCCTGAAGGCGTGGAACCAGTGCTCGTAGTCCCTGTGGAGGCGTGAGAGGCAATGCGAGATCCTAACTACTAAATCTGTCTTCTTCAGCCGCCATTCTAACTCATACGTGAAGTGATCGGCTGAGAGTTCTTCTAGTAGTAAGGAAAGAGCGCGGCGGGTGGGATGAGGTGAACCTTTGATAACCTGGCGATGAGAACGCAACACAACGTGGTGATCGTCCCATAGTGGTGCCCAGATCTTGACAGCAGCTGCCATGCCTCTCATTTCATGGTCCTGGGTGTCCTGCGCGCTCTGGTACTCAATGGGAATGTTTTCGAAGAAGTAGGACCAGTTCGTGACATCCCCGTCCACTCTCCACACACAGAAGCCACCCACGTGATTGCCTGACGCCGTTGTCGCCATGTATACCATTTTGTGGGATAGCGGCTTCCTGGTAGTGGTAGCAGTGGTAGTGGTGGTGGTAGCAGGGGTTGTAGCAGTGGTTGTAGCAGCGGTAGTGGTGGTTGTTTGAGGAGAAGTGGTAGTAGAGGATGTTCTGGTAGTAGGAGGTTGAGATGTGGTGGAGGAAGAGGATGTGGAGGAGGTGGTAGTAGTAGGTGTGGTAGTAGTAGTAGTGGTAGTTGTGGTGGTTGCATTCACAACCTTAGTAGAGGGAATTTTAGTAGTGGTAGTGGTGGTAGGTGGGGGGGTGGTGGTAGGGGGAGGGGTAGTGGAAGGGATAGTGGGGGTGGTGGTAGGGGGCGGAGGGGTGATGGTGGTGGAGTCAATAGTCAGGGGGTCTGTGGTGGTCGTGTCTTCTTCTGTAGTATCATTCCCTCCTTTCGGCTGCTCAGGACGTTTGGTGCTATTGGTATCCTCCAGAACGGCTAGGGTGACAGCTGCTTCGTGTAGGGTCACCACACCGCTGCCTGCCTGGCGACTCGCATTGTGGTGTGTGAGGGAAGTAGAATGTAGCGGCTGGGACAGTATCTTGCCATGGGCGTGGTGGAGGGAGTGGTCGTGGTGGTGTGATACTGGCTGGAACACTACCACAGTACGATCACTAACCTGGGCCAGTCTTAGCCACAGGTACGGCACCACCACGAGCGCTACGAGCATGAGGACAGCCAGGAGCACTCGTACCACCCATGTTCCTGCCCCTCCTTTGCCGCGCTCATCCCCTACCACAGTGTAGAGGACGTATTTCTTCTCTTTGCCATCCACCGCCTTCTCCTCCATCTGTCAAACACGAAAAGAAACAAAGAAAGGATTATTAGTACATTTTTTCTTCTAACTCCTCCTCCTTACGGTTCTCCTTCTTCCTCCTCCTCCTCCTCCTCCTTTTGGTCCTTCCTCCTCCTCCTTCTCCTTCTCTTATGGTCCTTCCTCCTCCTCCTCTTCTTCTTATGGTCCACCTTCTTCCTCCTCCTCCTCCTCCTCCTCCTCTTCTTATGGTCTACCTTCTTCCTCCTCCTCCTCCTCCTTTCCTTAATTCTTTTGGTCCTTCCTCCTCCTCCTCCTCATCTTATGGTCCACCTTCCTCCTCCTCCTCCTCCTCCTCCTCCTCCTCCTCCTCCTCCACCTCCTCCTCCTCCTCCTCCTCCTCCTGCTCCTCCTCCTCCTCCTCCTCTTATGGACCACCTCCTCCTCCTCCTTGGAGGAGGTGGTGGGTGGTGGTGGTGGTGGTGGTGGTGGTGGTGGTGGTGGTGGTGGTGTGGTAGTGGTGGTGGTGGTGGTGGTGGTGTCTGCCGCAGTGGTCAATAGTTCTGGCAGAGACTGGCGCCGCTCACCTGTTACCAGTACACCACCCTCACGCCACACCCTACACCACTACTACTACCACCACTGCCACTACTACTACTACTACTACTACTACTACTACTACTACTACTACTACTACTACTATTACCACTATTACTACTACTACAACAACTACCACTACTACTTTTTATACTACTTCTACTTTTTAATACTACCACCACCACTACTACTACTACTACTACTACTACTACTACTACTACTAACGATACCTCCACCCCATGTTTATTTATGAAATATACGAGGCTCCACGAATTGGAGGTCAGTAGCCCCAACTCCGGTCGCTACTGACTGTGGCATCCAACCATACTACTACTACTTATCTACTATTTACTTAATTACAATCCCCATCTACCTCTCTACACCATCTACACTAATATGCCGCTCTCCACTACAGTGGCCTGGTAGTCCAGGCCAGCTATATCGATGGTTGTGGGGGCGGAATATCTAGTACCCCTGAGATATAGGAGGGCAGACCTGAGCAGGGAGAAGGAGAGACGGCACCTCATCCAGGCGACAACGTGGCTCCTTGGCTGGTGCTTCTTTTCTGCCATTACATCTGCTAGTCTTGAATAGAAGCACTTGGCCTTGGGGCCCATCCCGCCGGACGTAGTGAAGACCAGGGGTGTGAAACTGCCCTGATCAACATGTTGAATCCTTTCCCCATACGCCCTGATTTTCTCCTGCTCATTCCTTTGGTGGGCGGCTTCCAGGGAGATCCCCCGGTGGCAGGCGGCCATCGGATCGAAGATTCTGATGTCCATGAAGGCTCTCCGTCCTCTGGTCCAGAATCCACGAGCACTTACGTCCACCCGGGCCTCGTTGGCGGTGTTGGCCGTCCTGTACTGCAATTGTTCGCCATCCAGGGGGAGAAGAGTTGGTTCGGTGGAGACGTCGCGGCACACCTCCCTGAGCATACTGGCCGTCACATCCCTCACCTCGTCGTGTCTGATGCACACGAATCCCCCCTTTTACACGTCATGGTGTGGTTGACGTTGTTTGGGGATCCACATGCACAGGTTTTGGGAATTCCCTCCACTGGCCAGCCATACCTCAGAGCAACGGCATCTACGAATTCTTGTTTGTTGAGGCTGAAGCCTTTTGCTCTGATAGGCAAGCATGTTAGCCAGTTGGACGCTCCCTTTTCCTGTGCAGTGTGAATTTTCCTCACGGTATCATCCAGCAGGACGCCTTTTAGGCGTTCCAAGCTTTCCACTTGTGCACTTTGCCTGTCTCTAGAAATGGTTTTCTTTAGCTCCAAGATCGCATTCTGCTCTGTTTCACCATTTGCGTCTTGAGCTAGGATTTTTTCGGTCAGGGAACTGGCGAGGTTGATGGCGTTTAGGTTTTCTTCGTCGGCCATTCTCTCAGGGGATGTGATCCCCATCCCACCCAGTCTTGGTGCTGTTAGTGCGGGTTTTGCTATGCACCGGTAGTCATGCACTCTGGTCATGCATGGGTTGGAATAATCAGTCGGTTATCTTTCTTGGTTTTAATAAAGGATAACAACTGTAACTTTCATTCACTTGTAGTGTTCAGGAACTCTCTTTTTCTCTCGTGTTCACTCGCGTGTAGAATGTTCAACCTCTCACTGTCTCTCTCGCGTTCACTCGTAATGTTGGTCGTTGCCCACGGGTCGCGTGTGGGACTATACGCACTCAGTCACGTGTGTGTCTTACGTGGACCAAAAGTTATCTGCCTCAAGAATGAGACTTTTTTCACATCTAACCTATAACCATGACGTCACGTCGCGTCACGTTTTCGGGGACCTATTAGAGACAAGACATACAGTGTTCCCCCTTTTTCTTCAGCCAATCATGAAAGCCAAAGAACTGCTGAAACTACATTTTTGTAATCTAAACCTGAATCTTTTGTGATGACAAGCAGGAAGAATTATCGGTTTTACAAGAATTGTGGCGTACACTTTCTCGCTCTCTCTCTCGGTAATAAATCAATCTAGCTAACTTATTTCTATCTTTATTCAGACTAAAACACCTATTACAGTGCTACTACTACTACTACTACTACTACTACTACTACTGCACTACTACTACTACTACTACTACTACTACTACTACTACTACTGCACTACTACTACTACTACTACTGCTACTACTACTACTACTACTACAACTACTACTACTACTACTACTACTACTACTACTACTACTAACTACTACTACTACTACTACTACTACTACTACTACTACTACTACTTCACTACTACTACTACTACTACACTACTACTACTACTACTACACTACTACTACTACTACTACTACTACTCTACTACTACTACTACTACTACTACTACACTACTACTACTACTACTACTACTACTACTACTACTTAAAAACAAACTACTACAAGATACCTCCACCGCCTCTTTATTTGCGGCGGGTACGCCATAGCCCCACCTCGCTATTGACTGTGGCATCCAACCTTACAACTACCCCTAAAAATACATACATTTACTAACTAACTACCCCTAAATTTATAAACCTACTCTATTCCTAACCTATCCACCCTTATCCCATTCTCTACCAATATGGCCTCGCAATCGAGGTCACTTATGTCTGTGTTAAAGGGAGTGGAGTATCTCGTACCCCCGAGACACAGGAGGGCAGACCGGAGCAGGGAAAAGGAGAGGCGACCACCTCATCCAGGCGGCGACGGAGCTCCTTGGCTGGTGCTTCTTTACTGACATCAAGTCAGCTAGTCTTGATAGAGCTCTAGCCTTGGGGCCATGCCGCCAGATGTGGTTGAAGACCAGGGGCGTGAAGGTACCATGGTCGACTTGCAGGATCCTATCGCCATAGGCCCTTATCTTCTCCAGCTCGTTTCCTGTGGTGGACAGCCTCGAGGGAGAGCTCACGATGGGAGGCGGCCATCGGGTCGAAGATCCGATGTCCAAAAAGGTCCGCTGCCCTCTGGTCCAGAATCCCCGAGCACAGATGTCCACGCGAGCCTCAGGGGCAGTATTGGCTGTCCTGTACCGCAGGAGTTCTCCATCTAGAGGCAGAAGGGTTGGCTCGGTGGAGACGTCTTGGCACACCTCCCTGAGCATGCTGGCTGTCAGTCCCCTCACCTCGTCGTGCCTGATACATACGAATCCCCCCTTTTTGCACGTCATGGTGTGGTCTACGTTGTTGGGGGTCCACACACACAGGTGTTGGGGAGTCCTTCCTCTGGCCAGCCGTACCTCAGAGCAACGGCATCGACAAATTCTTGTTTGTTGAGGTTGAAGCCCTTTGCTCTGATTGGTAGTGATGTTACCAGTTGGACGCTCCCGTCTCCTGTGCGATGTGGATTTTTCTCACGGTGTCTGGAGGCAGGATGGTCGAAAGGTGTTCAAGGCTGGTCTTCTGCCCTTGCTGCCTGTTCTCGTGAGAATCGTTTCTTTTGCTCAGCGATCACACTTTGGTCGATTTCACCTTGTGCGTCCTGAGCGATGATCATATCCGTGAGGGACCTGGTAGGTTGATGGAGTTGAGGTTCTCCACCTCAGCCACCTTCTCAGGAGAGGTGATTCCCATCCCGCCTAGTCTTGGAGGGAGTTCGAGCAACGCCCTCGCGTCATTCCCCAGGACGGGAGATCTCAGTAACGCTGGTATGAAGGTGTTCTTTATAGATTCCTCAGCGGTCTGAGGAGAGGGCTGATGTCCGGATGGTGCGGATGGCGAAGTTCCACCGATGTTGCAGGCCATGCGTGTATGCCGCGTAGGCTGCGTGAGGCTCGGTCTTGGCCATGGCTGACAGGACATCGACCTCGTGTACCCACTCAGACACTTTCTATCCGACGTACTCCTTCTTATACTCCTCTGTTCCAATAACAGCACCCAAGTGCCGCTGTCCTTCCTTTCGTTACCACAACTCCACTGCCACTGAAATGTTTACAGTCCCGTCATAGTGCTCTGGCTTGACGATGAGAAGGATTTAGCGGCGTTGGTGTGTATCCTATGGTAGGGCCATTGGCCTGTATTAACCCCCACCAGTGCTTAGGTCCTGTAATTTGCCGGCCCCTGACAGGTCGTCAGCATTGCCACCTGCTTCACCTTGGTTTTTTCAAACGCAATCACGTCTTGAAGGACTGACATGCCAAGGCGTACATCGCCATGGCCACTGGGTCACCTTGATGTTGTTCCTTCCCTTGACTCTAACACCCTAGCCTTATTGCTACCACTCCTATTTACATATAAATTAGAGGTTCACTATAAGTGTTATCGGCGTATGTAGCCAGGGAAGGACACTTGATTTTTATATTATGAAGCATTGTTTTTCTTGATGGAGTTAAACACGTTTCTTGCGTCCACTAACAGAACCCGCTTCACAGTCTTCTTGGCGAAGATCTCCCTCATGGCGTGGATGGCTGCTTCCCCTCCTGCCTGTTGCCCTGCGCATACCTGGAGGTTCCCGCCACCCTCCTCACATCCGTCCTTGACGACAGCCATGATGCATTTACCCACGACGCGTCGTATGACTTCGCCAATGCCATGGGTCTGCATCCTGGCTTCTTGTCCAGGGAATGAGGCGGCAGGCTGTGAAGGCGTCGAGATGGTGACAAGTGGTGGTGGCAAGTTTCCTTGCTAGTGCTGCGAGAGCACTGCAGAGGTCCTAGCGCCACTGCCACCAAATGTGCGTGCTCAGCAGTCGACGCCACCTCTCGCATCCAGGCCTGAGGGACCAGCACTGCCATGTGTCTGGAGGATTTCTTCCACACCATTTCCCCCGTGATCATCTCGTAAATGACACTGTTCGGGGGTACTCCTACTACTACTACTACTACTATTACTATATTACTACTACTACTACTACTACTACTACTATATTACTACTACTACTACTACTACTACTACTACTACTACTACTACTACTACTCCTACTACTACTACTACTACTACTACTACTATATTACTACTACTACTACTACTACAACTACTACTATTACTACTACTACTATTACTACTACTACTACCAGCACTACTACTACCAGCACTACTACTTTTTATACTACTACCACCACCACCACCACTACTACTACTACTACTACTACTACTACTACTACTACTACCACTACTACTAGTACTACTACTACTACCACTACTACTAGTACTACTACTACTACTACTACATGTTTGAACGTGTTTGTCTGTCTGCCTGTCTGTATATCTTAGCAAGTGTCTGTCTGTCTGTCTGTTTGATTAGCTGTCTGTGTGTCTATCTGTCTGTCTGTCTGTCTGTCTGACTGTCTTTGTCTGTCTGTCCGTCTGTCTGACTGTCTATCTGTCTGTCTGTGTCTGTCTGTCTGTCTGTCTGTCTGCCTGTCCGTCTGTCTGACTGTCTTTGTCTGTCTGGCTGTCTGTCTGCCTGTCTGTGTCTGTCTGTCTGTCTGTCTGCCTGTCCGTCTGTCTGAGGCCCAGTTGCAAGAAGGTCTTATCGTGCTCCCCATAGGGTCCCGGCGTGGAAATGCCCGACACCTCTGGTTCAAGACAGCGCCATTTCATCCCATCGTGGGCCCCATCGGGCAAAATTGTCGGGCGGTAACCCCCTACCGACGAGATGATCGATGAGCATCATGTATTAATTTTTAAATATAAATACTTTCCCTTGAAATCAATACAACATATTATACTAGTGTCATTCGTGAAAATTGGCAAACGGCCGCTTTTTCGGGAAAAAGGAAA
>JACEEZ010001512.1:0-11009 GCA_016584305.1 Chionoecetes opilio | reverse complement strand
TCCTTTCCCCCCCCTCATTATCTGCTGTTGTCGTCTTTGTCGTTGTGTGTCTGCCTGCCTGACTACCGTCTGTCTTGTCTGTTTGTCTGCCTGCCCGTATATTTGTATGTCTCTCTCTCTCTCTGTCTATATCTTCACAAGACAATAGGTAAAGGAATTGACACACTCAATCTACCCTTAACCCCTTGAGGCCCGGAACGTAATTTCCATTGTAATTTGGGTGCCATTAGACGATTTTTTAGTGAATATAAGCAATATTTTATAGATATGACCTGTTTAGTATCATTGTTCACTATCTAATTTGGCATATTAAGTGACTTTTCTTAATTTTTTAGCTAACTGCAGACTATTTTCATACAACAAAGGAAAGATCTGGGCGTGAATGGATTTTAAATAACCTGTAACTCTTCTTCTTTCCCATACACACCAGGTAAAGGAATGGACACTCTCAATCTACTCTTAAGAAAGCAAAAAACATAGCATTTCCTTATCCTAGTTAGTGATCGCAGACAAATGTTTATCCCTCTTATGTTTTAACTAGCCGCAAAGCCGTCCTCCGGGCGGACTTTTTGGCTAGCTCCTGCGGAGGGCTATTGGTGGGCCTTCGGCCCACCACCTGTGTTTGGTGGGCCTTCGGCCCACCAAACATGGACTCTCCAGATAGCCCCTTCTAACTTTCCTGAAATCATGGATGTAGAAATGTATGTATTCCCCCCACCCATTCACTCACCCATTACCCATCACCCCCCACCCATTCACTCACCCATTACCCATCACCCCCCACCCATTCCACTCACCCATTACCCATCACCCCCCACCCATTCCTCACCCATTACCCCATCACCCCCCACCCATTCACTCACCCATTACCCATCACCCCCCATTCACTCACCATTCACATCACCACCCATTACTCACCCATTACCAGCACCACACACCCATTCACTCACCCATTACCCATCACCCCCCACCTATTCCCTCACCCATCACCCATCACCCTAAACCCATCACCCCCCACCCATTCAGTCACCCATCACCCCACACCCATTACCCATCACCCCACCCATTCACTCACCCATTACCCATCACCCTACATCAAGGTTTCCTCAATTCTCGCAACCCACTTTTTTTCACAATACTCGCTAATAGGCTGCTAAAAAAAAAAAAAAAAAAAAAAATTGATCGGATCATCTCATAAATGGGCTTATGACCTTCCCCTGGTCAACCTGATTCCAAAAATGTGCCATATGAGGTGTTTGCGCCACGGGGGGCGGAACCTATACCACACACACACACACACAGACAGACAGACACACTTTCGCTTATATTATTATAGATTACGTGAATATGTTTGTTGTTGTGTTGTCTGTACTTCCTCTAACAGCAGCCTTCCATAACCTGCCTCCACCTGCCTTGCTTCGCCTCCCTTCATAATAGCGACCACAACAACGGATTTTTTCTTTTCAGTAAGACGAGCGGACAGCCAATAAAAACTAGATTTGTCTTCTGCCATGCTTTTTAGCTCTTTATTTTACTCATCATGCCCCGCAGTAAGCGTAAAAAGCTTTTGAAAGCTCGAGAAATAGCTCTAAACAGGTCAAAACTTGAGCTATTGAAGAACAACAGTAGCCTTTTCAAAAATATGCTTATAACGTCAGACATGAAACGTTTAAGTTAAATCTGACTTAACATAGATTTGCATATATAAAAAATATTAAACTCATCAACATTCTTCAAATTTGAAATATTAGTATCAGAGATCTATTCGATTATATATACACCCAAAAATGACACTTTCTTTTATGGATTCTCAGATATTGGCTGATACACTTTTTATGCATTGCTAAGACTGCGAAGAAGATTCCCTGAAAGTTGCGATGAAATCCATTGACAAATAAGTGAACCCCCGGACTCTCCCCTTCATATTACATTGTGGCTATATTATAACGTTATGCATTATTGACGCCAAACCTACGAGCATCACAGAATAATAGAATATTCCAGGCCAGGAGGAGAAGGAATACATAGGAATACAGAGGAAGAACAGACACCAGGAGACCTATTGGTCTTTATTGACGGTATCTGCTGAACTACATACTACTATCAAACTACATGTAAGATAACAACTGGAAAAGTATACCTTGTCCCTAAAGAGGATAGAAACATGGAAGTTCCTCTATGAGAATAAGTGGAATGAAGTATGCTAACTGAAACTACCACTAACACTAATAATCCTGGTATGTTAATAATATAATTCGCGGGGCAATATCAAAACATACTACTATACCTTAAGAAAAAAAAAAATGATGTAGAGCCGAAGTAGTCCAGTTGGGCAGCTGATGCTAAGTATTTATCAAATTTAGTAGTTTAGTAGTATTAAGAGGAAGAGGATGAGAAGCATGAAAATTGCACTGTCCTGCACTGCCAAGGGGTGGAAGGAATATATGTGAGTGACTGGTGGATGACTTAACATAAGTTTCTGAGCTGTCTTTCTACTAATGTTTTCACTATTTTCTTAAATTTAGGTCTTCTGGGAATGGCCATGTTAACATGATGTGAAACTATTTTAGGAAGATTGCTTTGCTGTATATAATCTATATATATATAGATATATATATATATGATATATCTTATTATATATATAAATATCTATCTCTATATATATATTTATATATATTTATTATATATATATATATACATATATATATATATATATATATTCTATTATATATATATACTATATATATATATATAATACTAATATATATATATATATATATATTGTTTTTGCTTCATTTTTGACATAAAAAAATAGAATTACTTTGCTTGTATGCGCCCATCCCATTGTTTATGAGCTTGTAGGATAGGTGAGGGAAGAGTGACATGCTGTGGGTGATGACTGGGGCCCCCTGTCGCGATCTTCTCCAGCTTGATGGTGATGGAGGAAGCTGTCCCTTTATGAGGCACTTTGTGGGCGACAAATCCCTCCGCAACGCTCGCTGGCCAGTTTCTCCTCCCAACAACACATCAACAGAACAGACCTACAACAATAGAACCCCTTTACAAATAAGTATGGCATGAATGTTTTGATGTGCCGTGTATGAATGTCTTTTTATATATTGTTTTTCTTTTGAATGTAGAAAATCCCTTGTCCTGTTCGAGGAAGGGGGCTTGCTTAATTCTCTCCTTTTCTTTCCGTCGCGACCTGGCGGCGGGCTAAGAACCTAAGTCTTCCTCGGTCCTGGGATTCCCCTTGACATGCTTGTAGTTAACTAAATTTTAAGATATTAGTCTAAATGTGTGTTAACGAGTCATATAACTGTGGATCAGAATTTTAGATTTTATGGCACAAATTTCATGACTAATTTTAAGACTTACCTGGGTAGTCCTTGTCACAGACCCTGGGAAAAAGCGTTGGGCCTTCAAGGTGATTGCGCTTCTCTTTAGCTCCGAGGAGGGTGTTTGACAGTGGTGTTTAACGCTTCGGGCTGGAAGTGGAGCGCGCACACAGCACCCGCGTAACACGAGTTGGGGAACTTTCGTCACGGAGATAGCCTGTAAAGATAGTTATCAATACTTTAGGTAAAATAACTATCAAATGTTTTATTTTTTCAATCTTTTATTGTGCCAAATTAACATTCCTACCTTGAGCCAGCGGGCGACACAGGTCTTTTTTTAGCAGGAAATCGAAAAAACTGACTTCCCGCAGGGATTGGTCGCCCCCAGCCGGCGATGCCTTCTTTTCCTCGTGCTTTGGGGCGGCATTGGACTACAGCCCAACTTCCGGCCCATGATGCAACTGAAGGTTTTCGGGATCTGTTTTTTGGTAGACCAGCATAAACTATACTAAGTCCATTCGATTCTGAAAAAAATAAAACTGGAGAAGCATCAAATTTATCTAAACGGCCGTACACTATGTTAATATTTTTACAGCGTCACTGGAATAGTTCACGTCAATTTCCAAACATGGCTTAAGACTGTACATATGGGAGTGTTTATGAGGATGAAGCCACCTCTTAAATGTTTTTGTTAAAATTCATCTGATTTTCAATTTTTTTAATTTATCCATACATAAATAGCGGTTAGTATCCATCATTTTGCTTTAGTGAAATTCTCCTGCATTTGATTTTAGTAACAGCCTTGCAGTGTCATAATTATCTTCATGGATTGGGGGTGGTTTGAGAAAATGTAGGGCCATGGCTGAGTGCTCTCGTCCTATATACATGTCCAAGACATATGCTAGACATATACAACAAATAATCAGCCGTCGATAGACTTACGATAGATAGGTGCGAGGGTACCAGCATACTACTCTTGATGTTTACCTATTTATCAACACGGTATTTGATGATTTCGCACACAATAACACATCATTTCGCCAAAAGGCAGTTCGCCCCACACACGCTGATGCATTTCGCCCACATTAGATTACAGTGTAATATAGCTGGTAATTATAATGCTGAACACAAGAACTTTGCTTTTGGTATAATTGTAGTCTTTTTCCGCCCTGAGTGGGCCTTTTTTTCTCCAGACTCTTCACAGATTCCTTTCAGATACCTCTAGATAATTTATAAATTAGGGATATATGACCCCCTTTACCCTCCTGCCTCCACTAAACGCCCCCCTGGACCCCTCAAAAATATTATATGGTTTACTACTATTCTAACATCACTAACCATAGGTCATTATAACCTCCTTAACCCCCCCAACAAATTAATTACTAACTGGTAAAATTCTAGTTCCTCTCCCAGTCATAGGTTCTTCGCTAGGAGATTATTGGTAATGTTATAGTAAGGTTATGATAGTTCCAAGGGGTTTTAGTTCAACGTTATAAAGGCCAGCAAGTAAATTGTTCAGTCCTTAGATAATACCTTAAACATGAGAGTTGAGAGATTCCTCATTCAAACTTTAGGAAAGCTTGTTTCTATCTTAATGGACCGTAAGCAGTTAATCATTTTAATTCCAAGAATTTTGCCTCAGTTTTTCTTTCACAATTACAAATGACATGATTTTTTCGGGTGAAGGCACGCGGAGTTAGGTAACGCATAGTTTCTTTCTGTAATCTCATACTCCCTAAATTGGTTTTTAGCCTCAACCCCGGTCAAAATTATTCAATCGACATGGTACAACCGATTACAACCATTCGATTTATTTATCACTATTATATTCATTATCACCCTTATTCCCTCTCTGCACAGCAATCATAGGGTATAAGTAAGGCATTAACAACCTTATTCCCTCTGTGTACAGCCATCATAGGGTATTAGCATGACATTGTCACCCTTATTCCGTCTCTGCATAGCCATCATAGGGTGTTAGCAAGATATTGTCACCCTTATTCCCTCTCTGCACAGCTATCATACGGTGTTAGCAAGGCATTGTCACCCTTATTCCCTCTCTGCACAGACATCATAGGGTGTTAGCAAGGCATTGTCAACCTTATTCCCTCTCTGCACAGCCATCATAGGGTGTTAGCTAGGCATTGTCACCCTTATTCCCTCTCTGCACAGCCATCATAGGGTGTTAGCAAGGCATTTTCACCCTTATTCCCTCTCTGCACAGCCATCATAGGATGTTAGCAAGGCATTGTCACCCTTATTCCCTCTCTGTGCCACAGCCATCACAGGGTAATAAGCAAGGCATTAACAGCCTATTCCCTCTCTTCACAGTCATCATAGGGTGTTAGCAAGGCATTGTCACCCTTATTCCCTCTCTGCACAGCCACATGGATGTTACGCAAGGCTTGTCACCGTATTCCTCTCCCTGGCACAGCCACATAGGGTATTAGCAAGGCATTGTCACCTTATACCCTCTCCGTACAGCATCATAGGGTATTAGCAAGGAAATTAACGCCTTATTCCCTCACTGGGCCAGCCATCCAGAGTGGCTAGCAGGCAATGTTACCCCTTATTCCTCACTGCACAGATATCATAAATGTTAACAAGGCATTTTCTCACTTTATTTCCTTCTCTGCCAGCTATCATAGGGTATTAGCAAGGCTTAACACCCTTATTTCCTCTCTGCAGAGCCTAAAGGTGTTTGCAAGGCATTGTCACCCTTATTCCCTCTCTGCACAGCCATCATGGGGATTAGCAGGCATTGTCACCCTTATTCCCTCTCTGCACAGCCATCATAAGGGTATTAGCAAGGCATTGTCACCCTTATTCCTCTCTGTACAGCCATCATAGGGTATTAGCCCGGCATTGTCACCCTTATCCCTCTCCTGTACAGCTAATGGGTGTTATCAAGGCATTACAGCTTATTCCCTCTCTGCACAGCCATCATAGGGTATTAGCAATGCATTAACAGCCTTATTTCCCTCTCTGCACAGCCATCATAGGTGATTAGCAAGGCATTGTCACCCTTTTATCTCTCTACAAACAGCCATCATAGGGTACTTAGCAAGGATTAACAGCCTTATTCCCTCTCTGCACAGCCTCATAGGGTATTAGCAGGCATTGTCCACATTATTCCACTCGTTGCACAGCGTTCAGTTATGTTTAGCAAGGCATTAACTTTCCTTTATTCCCTCTCTGCACAGCCATCATTGGTATTAGCAAGGTCATTGTCCCCCCTTATCCTCTTTGCACAGCAATCATCAGTGTTAGCAATGCATTGTCCACCCTTATTCCCTTCTGCAACAGCCATCCTAGGGTTTTAGTAAAGAGCATATCACGCCTTTTTCCCTCTCTGCACAGCCATCATAGGTGTTTAGCATGGCATTGTCACCCTTATTCCTTCCTCTGCACAGCATCATAGGGTGTTACAAGGCATTAACACCGTTATTCCCCTCTCTGCACAGCATCATAAGGGTGTTAGCAGCATTAACACCTTATTCCCTCTTCTGCACGCTATCATATAGTATTAACAAGGCATTACAGCCTTTTCCCTCTCTGCACAGCTCTCATAGGGTATTAGCTAAGGCCATTAACAGCCTTATTCCTCTCTGCACAGCCATATAGGGTGTTTAGCAATGGGCATTAACACCCTTATTCCCTCTCTGCGCATCCATCATTGGTGATTACCAAGCCTTGCGCCCTTATTATTCCCTCTCTGCACAAGCTATCATAGGGTCTTGCAAGGCATTGACACCCTTATTCCCTCGCTGCAACGAGCCATCATAGGGTGTTAGCAAGGCATTGTCAACCCTTTATTCCCTCTCTGCACGCCATCCATAGGGTGTTAGCCAAATGGGATTGTCACCCTTATTTTCTCTCTGCAGAGCCATCCATCAGGTTTTTGCAAGGAATTAACACCCTTATATTCCCTCTCTGCACAGCTATCACGGGTGTTAGCAAGGTATTGGTCCAACCCTTATTCCTCTCTCTGCAACAACTTATCATAGGTGTTAGCAGGCATTAACACCTTATTCCCTCCTGCACAGCCCTCATAGGGTGTTAGAAAGGCATGTCACCCTTTATTCCCTCTCTGTCAACAGCTATCGAAAAGGATTTAGCAGGGCATTAACAACCCTTATTCCCTGCTTGTAAGCTATCGAAGGATATTGCAAGGCATTAACCACCCTTATTCTCTCTGTACCAGCTATCATAGGGTATTAGCCAGGCATTGTCCCCTTAATTCCCTCTCTGTACAGCTATCAAAGGATTTAGCAAGGCATTAACACCCTTATTAACCTCCTTTGCACAGCCATTGTAGGGTATTAGAAAGGCATTGTTCACCTTATTACCCTCTCTATAACCACAGCTATCAAAGGATATTAGCAAAGGCATTAACACCCTTATTTCCTCTCGTTTCGCTATCATAGTGTGTTAGCAAGGCATTATCACCCTTATTCCTTCTCTGTACAGCTATCATAGGGTATTAGCAAGGCATTAACACCTTTATTCCCTCGCTGCACAGCTATCATTGGGTGTTAGCAAGGCATTATCACCCATATTCCCTCTCTGCACAGCTATCATAGAGTATTAGCAAGGCATTATCACCCTTATTCTCTCTCTACGGGAGAGGGAGGGCCTCCCCCTCCCCCGCGTGCCTTCACGGCAAGGGGCAGGGAGGGCCTCACCCGACCGCGCGTGACTTTACAGCACGAGGTAGGGAGGGCCTCATCCGCCCCCGCGTGCCTTCACGGCACGGGGCAAGGAGGGCATCACCCACCCCCTCGTGCCTTCACGGCCAGGGGGCAGGAGGGCCACACCATCCCCAGCGTGCCTTCACGTCAAGGGGGCAGAGGGCTCACCTCGCCTCAACCAATGGTTGGAGCACTGATAATATTGGAACCCATAATGTATATTTACTCCTTCTGCTCTAACCACCCTAGCTGTCATTACATGCAACCCGCAATAGTACGTACAGTTTTGGAGTTAAGAAGTACAGGTTGGAGTTAAGAAGATGGAACCTAAACCATAACAGTTATGGGGTAAAGGAATATTAAAATCAAATTCAAATCCATACTTGACCGTCCCCTCCGCCGACCGCCCCCGCACTGGCGATCACCGCCAGCTTCCATCACAGGGCACTACCAGCCCCGCGGGCCTTCACGGCACAGTTGAAGGAGGGCCTCACCGCCCCCGCGTGCTCACGGAACGGTGAAGCAGGGCCTACCGCCCCCGCGTTCCTTCACGGCACGGGTGAAAGGAGGGCCTCACCCGCCCCCGCGTGCCTTCACGGCACGGTGAAGGAGGCCTCACCGCCCCCGCGTCCTTCACGGAACGGGTGAAGGGGGGGCCTAAACCACCCCCTTTTGCCTTCACGCGGGGTGAAGGGGGCCTCCCCCCCCCCCGTCCTTCACGGCAAACCCGGGTTTGAAGAGGGCCCCTTTCCCCAAAAAGGCCCCCCCCTTTCCTTACGGCAAAAATTTTTAAAAGTTTAAATTTCCCTTTTCCCTTTCACGCACGGGAAGGGGCCCTTAAAACCATTCCCTTTTTCACGGTTTGGGTAAAAGGCCCTTAACCCCCCTTTTCCCCTTCCACGCACGGGTAAAGGGAGCCCCCCTACCCCCGCCCCTTTTTTTGCCTGCACCTTTCCTTTGAAACGGGGTTTAAAGGGTTTAAAACCTTACCCCTTTCCCCATAAAGGGGTTTAAACTTAAACCCCCCTTTCCAAAATTATTCAGCATGGGCCCCAAGCCGCTTATTTAATTTTTATTTTCCCCCCTTTTGGGTTTCATTAAACACCCTTATTCCTTCTGAACCCTTCAGGTATTAAAAGGGCTTACACCTTTTCCTCCCCAACAGCTAATGGGTTTAAAAGGGCATTCCCCCCTTTTCCTCTCTGCACAAATCATAGGTTTACAAGGCATTAACACCCTTTTTCCCTCCTGCGCTATTGGGTATTACAAGCTTACCCCCTTATTCCTTCACAGCCTTATAGGGTATTAGCAAGGCATTCACCCTATTCCCTCTTGAACATCATGGGGTTTAAAAGGCTTAAACCTTTTCCTCTCCCCAGCTTATAGGGTTTTACGATTAACACCTTATTCCCTTTTGTACGCTATTAGGGTTTAGCAAGGTTTTAAACCCCCTTTTCCCTCTCTGTACATATCAAAGGTTTAGAAAAGGCATTAAACCCTTATTCCCTCCTGCATGCTTCATAGGGTTTTACAAGGCTTTTATACCCTTATTTTTTTCCTTACAGGTATTGGGGTGTTGAAAGGCTTACCCCCTTTATTCCCTTCATTTAAAGGGGGGTATTACAAGGGATTGTCCCCTTATTCCCCTTTCTGTACAGCATCGGGGTATTAGAATGCATTAACACCCTTTTCTCTCTCAACAGCTTTATGGGTATTAAAAGGCTTTAAAACCCCCTATTCCCTCTCTGACAGCTATCATAGGGTATTAGAAAAGGCATTCCCCTTATTCCCCTCTCACCCTATCATAGGGTATTAGCAAGGCTTACACCCTTTTTCCTCTTTTAACAGCATAGGGTTTAGCAAGCATTACACTTTTCCCTCTCTGCAAGATCATAGGTTTACAAGGCATTATCCCCCTTTTTTCTCTCCTGTCACTATCTGGGTGTTAGCAAGGCTTATAATTTTTTACAAGAAGGGAATTAAAAAAAAAAAACCCCCTTTGCAAAATGGGGAAAAAGGGCTTTTATTTTTTTTTTCCCCTTTTTTACACAATTGTTGGCAAGGAATTTTTTTCCCCTAAAAAAAATTTAAAAGGGAAATTTTCAACCTTTTCCCCTCACAAATCTTGTTAGAAGGTTAAAAAAATTATTTGTGATGGAAAAAAAGGTTTTTTTTAAAAAAAACCATTTTTAAAAAAAAGGGCCCCCTTACCCCAAAAATAACCATTAATTTTCACCAAAAAACCCTTTATTAAAAAGTAATTTTTAAAAATTTGAATTTTTCTTTTCCTTTTTTTTTTTTTTTCCCTTTATTTTAAAACCCCCCCAAAGATTTTTTAAAAAAAGGGAAAAGGGTAAAAAGGGGTAGGATCAAAACAGCCATTTTTTTCAAAAAAATTTTGTTTACACCTATTTTAAAAAAAAGGGGAAAAAAGGGAAAAATGTGGGGAAAGGAAAGGGGGGAAAAAAAAAAAAAAAAAAAGGGGGTAGGGGGAGGGGAAAAAAAAAATGGGGAAAAGAGTGGGAAAAAAGAAAAAATAAAAAAACACAGAAAGCCTTTTAAGAAAGAAAAAGAAAAAAAAAAAGGGTTTTGGGGGGAAAAAGGTTTTTTAAAATTTAAACCAACGTTTTTTGGTAGAATTTTTTTTTCCTTAATTTTTGATTTTTTAAAGTCTGAATTTTTTCCCCAAAATTTTTTTTGGGGGTCGGTAAAGGAATTTAGGAAAGGTATATTGGTTTTATTTCAATTTCTTTTTAATTTTGTCCCAATTTTTTTTTTATAATTTTGGGGCCGGTTAGTTTTAAAAAAAACCCCCAAAAAAAACTTTTGAAAATTTTGGGCAAGGGAAAATTTAACCATCATTTGCCCCCCCCCAAACCGCCTACGGTTTCCCCGGGTTTTATGGCCCCCGTTCCCAAAATTTCCGGGGTTTTTTAAAACCAGGCGGGGAGGTCGGGGGGCCCCCCAAAAAATGCCCCCC
>JACEEZ010001511.1:0-14777 GCA_016584305.1 Chionoecetes opilio | reverse complement strand
GGGCGGGGGAAAACAAAATCAAAAACCAAAGCTCCCCTTGGGGGGGGGAAGGGACTAATGACGCCCCATAGAGGTACCGTACAAAACCGCCCCGAGCGATACAATGCTCTGGGCTCACAATTATCCCTACTGAAATTCGTCAGCAGAATCTTTGCAGTGGACTCTCTGACTCAGGTGGTAATAACTTTGCATATAAATCATTCCCTCTTAATATCCGGTTTGGGGAATCAAACCACCCATCACCAGATTTTGCACTCCAAACACAACATGGCGCGCTATACCACATACCCAATAATGTTAACCCACATGGCTTTGTGGTTCTTGTAATTTTATACATTACACAGCTTTATCGTCCCTTTTAGATTTATTTCACGACTTATGGCAGGTAGCACTGTAGCACAAGCGTTGGGTAAGGCATTGCCTTTTTCGAAGGAACTTATATATGAGTTCGTGATGAATCCACACCTGTGTTTCTGTTTTCTATGTTACACTATATACACTTTTAGGGTATATATTCCATCCCACCACTGACACAACTGTATCGCCGGGGGTTAAGGGTGAATGTCCTTCTCTCTTCTTTCTCTTTTTTCTTCCTTATTCTCTTCTCTCTTGTCCTTGGCTTTGGTTATTCTGAGGGGATTCCGAAGGGGAGGGGGCCAGTCTGGTAGAGGGAGAATAGTCGCGGAACCAATCAACCAAGCTGCCTTGGGCTGGGACAGGAACTAATGTACTGCTCCATAGGCATATTCCCGTGAGACTGACAGTGCTCACAATTATCCCTACTGAAATCCCGTCAACAGAATCTTTCCAGCGGACTCTCTGACTCAAGGTGGTCATTTGGGGAGGTGGTAGCAGAGCGGTTAGCGTCGCCGAGTGGCGTTCTCGAAGACCCAAGTTTGATCCTGAGTGAGACCCATAAATCCACTTAAAATATTTATGCACCGTCGAGTGACCTAAGAACACCCACATGCTGCCCATAACTATTCGATTGTGAATGCATCGGAGGACACATGGGACGGCATGAGCTTCTAATCACAGGCGTCACTATAGAAGGCGTCACTATAGGGCCAACCATCACAGCCCTCAAATGAGCCTCCAGGCCCCCAGGGCTTACCATCCGAGCCCTGGAGGTCACTGCCTACAGGCGCTATAGGTATTAAAAAGAAAGAGAAAAAATAGCTTTGGGAAATAAATGTTTCCCTTCTCTTGATGTCCGGGGCTAGGAACCCGCACCATCACCATATTTTTTTGGAAACTCAAAACAAAAAACAGGGGGCGCTTTAAACCCAAAAAAACCCAAAAAGGGTTTTAAACCCCCATTTTGTTTTTGGGGGTTTTGGGGGATTTTTTTTCTTTTACAGTATCGGCCCGGGTTTTTCTTGCCCAAAATATTTTTCCCAAAAAAGTACCCCCAACCGGTGTGGCAAAAAACCCCTGCCCCGGTGGGCGTTTTGGTACCCCCCCCGGGTTTTACGGGGTTCCGGTACCTTTGGGTTTACTGCCCCGGTTTACCGTGGGTTTAGCACCTATTTTACCGTCCGGTACTCCCTTTGGGCCGCCCAGTACCACCCTAGTCCCCGTCCGGCAGCACCTATTTTACCGCCCGGAAAGCACCTATTTTACCGCCCGGGTTTAACCCACCTAGTACCGTCCGGTACCCCAAAATTTTCCCCGGCCGGTAGCTCCTAGTACCGTCCGGAAACCCCCTATTTACCGCCGGTAGCCCCTAGTACCGTTTTGGGTAGCACCTAGTACCTCCGGTGGGCCCCCTTAGTCCCGCCCCGGGTACCACCTATTAAAACCGTCCGGCCAAACCCTATCCCGTCCGGTACCCCCCCTATACCGTCCGGTAACCCCCTTTGGGAACCGCCCGGTAGACCTATTTACCGCCCGGGGACCCCCTAGTACCGTCCGGAAACCAAACCTTTATTCCCGTCCGGAAAAGCACCTATTTCCCGCCCGGGTTACCCTAGTCCCGGGCCGGTCCCAACCTAGTACCGCCCGGGGTACCACCAAAGAAACCGCCCGGGTTTACCCCCTAGTCCCGGCCGGTAAAACCTAGTACCGTCCGGTCCCAAAACCTATTTAACCGCCCGGGAAACCCCTAGAAACCGCCCCGGTTTCCCAAACCTATTTACCTTTCCGGGGAAACCACCTAGTCCGTCCGGTACCCCGGGGTCCCCGTCCGTCCCAAACCTTTAAAACCGCCCCGGTTTACCACCAAATTTCCCGGGTTCCCGGTACCCCCTGTCCCGCCCGGGTTTGGGCCCCTATTTCCCGGGCCCGGGTCCAAAACCTATTTACCGTCCTTTAGCCCCTGTCCCTTTCTGGAAAAGCCCCTAAACCTTTCCGGTACCACCAGTACCGCCCGGGAAACACTGTACAGGATTTTTTATATCTTAGGTGAATGGTGATGTATATATTTGAGGGTTAACGACGGGAAAATATTAAATTTTGACCCAACCCGGGTCCAAAAGGTTTTGTCCCGAACTGTGGGCCCCAGGTCTTTTTCGGTTTTTTTTGGTTTTTCCCCTTTTTTTAAAGGAAAAAAATTTCCCAAAAATTTTTTAAATTTAAAAATTTAAACCTTTAAATTTTTCTTTTATTTTTTAAAAAAAATTAAAATTGGTTTCTTTTCGGGATTTTTTATACTTTTATGATTAAAGGGAAATTTTTTTTTTTAATTAAATTTTAATTAAATTTTGCTGTTTCCCATTTTTTAAAAATGAAAATTTAGGGAGGGAAATTAGGAAAATTTAAATTTTTTTTTCCCCTTAAATTTTTAAACTTAAAAATTTAACCCGGAAATTTCCGGATCCATTATTTCCCCTTAAAGGCTGGATTTTTTTAAGGAATCCCCCCAAACTTAAGGGTTTTTTGTTTATCAAAAAACCCCGGTTTACCTTCCCTTTTTTTAAAATGAAAAAAAAAAAAACCCAAAAAAAAACCCAAAACAGAAACCAAACAACCAAAAAAAACCCGGAAAAAAAAAACCCCCAAAAAAACCAAACGTTTCCCGGAAAAAAAAAATTTAAAAAAACCCCAAAAACCAAAAAAAAAATTTAAAACCACCCCTTTCCAAAAATGCCCTTTTTTCAAAAAACCCTGTCTCTTAAGGAGGTGTAGTCAGAATATTCGAAGTTTTTAAATTTTACTTTGGGAAAATCTGAGAAAATATTTTAAAGCTATGTCTGGATGGTGGCAACACTCCTAAAAAGGTTTTACGCCCGTGTCTGTTTTCTAAATTTTTTTTATTTTGAAATATTAGTTTAAATATTGGAAAACCTTTGGCAACCTCTATGTCACTATGTTAATAGCCTACTACTTTTGGTAATAACCGTAAATTACCAACGCGACTTTTTTTCTCTTGCAATGTTTTCGTTCCTGGTCTTCTGACAACTTCTCCAACAGCTAATAGTGAAAAAACGTCACGACCCCTTCGGGGACCAAAAAATTTTAAGGAGCGAGGACTCCGGCCCCTCTGGTCCCTCCCTCCCTGATACGCCCCCGTTAATAAAAGTTATTTTTCCCTCCTAGCAAAGGCCCTTTTCCTGCTTGACCATGGTTTTTGGGGGAAAAAAAAAAATGAGAAAGAGTTGGGGAGAGAAAAACCCCTAAATGGAAAAAAGGAAGGCCCAGAGGAGGAAATTTTGATTGATAAAGTCATTGATTTTAACATTGGGTAAAAAGGAAGTTCACCCCTTATTTTGGGGAACCGCGCACCGTCTTTCCCAAAAAGTTAAACCCTCGAACGAAAAGAAAAGAAACGGGGGCAGGATGGTGCCAAAAGAAAGCGTTTAAAAAGGCCCAAGGGCGCTGGGGGACTAGAGGGCCCGGGGGCCTTTTAAAAAAGTGGTGCGTAAAGTTTAAAGGTTTCCCCTTTCCCGTAAAATCCCAAAGGGTTTTTTTGCTTTCAATTTTCCAATCTCCATTTTTATTTGACGATTTTTTGGTTTTTTTTTTTTGAAGATAAAAAAATTTGCACTTTATTTTTGTTAGAGAAAAAAAAAAGGTAGCTGGAGTGATAAAATTTGATTATTTTTTTCCCCCAATTTTACTGATTTTTTTTAAAGTTTTGAAAAGAAAAAAAGCATAATAAAAAACAAATGAGAAAATGAATGAAAAAGATCTTAAACCCAAATTTTTTACCAAGGGTTTAAAAATTTTCATTTTTGCACCACTAAAAGATATGGTAAGCTAGGGGTTTTAATGCCCGTTTTTTTGTAAGATTTCCTTTTTTTTACTTATTAATTAACTAACTGGATGTACACATTGAAAAAGAAATATTTTCTGGTGGGGAAATTTTACTTATTTTGGAAAAAGGTAAGTATACATAAGTTCACCCGTGAAATTGAAAGAAACCCGATGTCACCCTTTACCTTTCGACCCCGCTACACCCCTTTTTAATTTTTGTGTTTGGGTTTTAAAAGAGGCTTTTTTGCAGCGGAGCTTTCTAAAAACAAAAGGGGGGTCCGTAAAAATCAAATTTCTACACATTTTTTTACAGACCCTTTATTTTTTTTGTTTGGATTTTTTTCTTTGAATATTTCGGGCAAAAGTGAAGGAAACAAAAACTTAGTTTACTGTTTTTTGGTTACGGTTTCTCGACCCAAAGGGGTGTTGGGCGCCCCAGGAGCTGTCAATTTTGAAAAGATTTTTTTTCTAGGGGTTTTCCCTTAAACACCCCAGCCAGAGTTTTTACCCGGTTTTTTAAATTCTTCCTGAAAATTCTGAGATTTTTTTTAGGAAATAAAACCCGCCTTCTGTAGGGTGTTGATAAATGTTTTTGACCCCAAATTTTGGGGTTCACCAGATGCTTAATTACCCTAAAGGGCACGGGCCAAAGCCAGGTGTGGCCGACCTGAATGTGGGGACCCAAAATTCCCCCCCACCTCTTGGGTCTCGCGACCGGGGATCCCGCCACTAACTTCTCGCCGTCCCAGAGAGCACCCCACACGCCTCCTCTCTGTGATTCTCGTGGCCTTCTCCGCTGTAACCGGGGTTTATTAACACCTTAATAAAAATTGGGTTCGAACTTTTGTGTTTGGGTTTTTTTCCCCTTTAGCTAAAGAACTACTAAATTTGTGACCTCGAGTTAGCTACGACACGAGGATACAAACCCACTCCTCACACCTTCACCCCAAATAGCCCCCCGTGCTTATGCCCTCTGGAAGCATCGTGGGGGGGGCTCCCCGAAAATCACGGGTTTCCACAAAATTCAGGCGCTTGTCAGGGCAATTCTGTCTGACGTCGCTGCCCGCATCTCCTCAGTGCTTATGGCGCCCCCGGCAGACGGGAAATATGAGGCGTTGAAAACTGCCCTCGTCCGTGCCCTTGGAAGGTCGTGCGAGGCTTACATGGCTGAGCTCGACACACTACAATATGACGGACGTCGCCCTTTACCATTCCTCTCCCGAATGCAGGACCTTAACAGACCTGCGGTTTCCCATTTTCCGAGGCTATGCTTCGTTACCGCCACACCAGCCTCATGCCCCACGCCGTTCGCATGCAGCTGGCGGGTTTACGGGGCCCGGTCACCATCAATGAATACGCGGAGCTTGTTGACGACATTCACGCGGCCTACACCACGTTCTCCCCTCCTCTGCCCCCCCCCACCACTCCTTGCCTGCAGCGCCGCCGGTGGGGTCCGGGCGCCGGCGTTTTTTACCCTAGGTGACACCCCTGCCGGCGCCACGAAATTCCTCAGTGCGCTGGAGAGACCCAGGGCGCAAGGGGGCCATGACAATGCCCTGGCACACAGCTCTTCAACGGCCTCTCCAACATGGCTTCCGCCATTCAGCGATTGGAGGCCGCCTGCTCAGCCCTCCACTCCCTACTAGCCACAAGTATTGTTATTACCATGGTCGCTTCGGCACGGCAGCCAGGTATTGTCAGCCCCCATGTTCCTGGTCGGAAAAACGACCAGCGCGGGGGTCAGTGAATGCGCACCTGTCTCCCGCCCCACCTCTCGGGCCTCCACCCGCGAAGCACTCTCTGGGCCATGTCATCCTGATGCCCATCAGGATCCTGATCCTCACGCCCGATCCCCGCATATCGCCGCCCGACTCCCTGCACAGATTCAGCCGTGCACCTCCCCCCCTGGTCAACCCACCACAGATTCTCGTATCACCCCGCACCCGCTGGGCCCGCCCAGTCTCCTGCAGCCCCTCCGCCTCCGTCGCCACCACTCCCTGGCCGCCGGACGCTGCTTTGGGTGGCCTGTCCTTTGATGGCTGTCGGGGATGCCTTACCTGGTGGATTCGGGGGCGGAGGTCAGTGTTGTGACGCCGTTGTCAGATGAACGCCTCGCCCAGTCCAGCACCGCTTACGACCTCCTGGCCGCCAATAACACCCTTATCGCCACCTATGGTACGCGGATTCTCTGCCTCTCCTTCACGCCTGCCTCGCCCTTCGTCTGGTCCTTCGTGGTGGCTGAGGTGGATCAGCCTATCCTGGGTGTGGATTTCCTCTCCTCCCACGAAATGCTCGTTGATCCCCGGCGCGGACGTTTGCTGCATCGCCCAACCAACACTGTCATCCCTACTGTGCCCTGCGGGCAGCGAGCCCTTCCTGACACACCTACGCCAGGCGGTCCTGTACGACGTCTTCTCTCGAGGACTTCCCTCGCCTCACTTCTCAGCGCTCCGACCCCGCCAAAATGGATCACAAGGTCCACACACACCATCGCCACGACAGGCCCACCTTGTTCTGCTCGGCCGCGACCTCTAAACTCCTGAACGCCTCCAGGCAGCGAAAAAGGAGTTTGAGCACTTACTGCAGGAGGGGATCATTCGACCTTCAAACAGCTGCTGGGCTTTACCTCTACATATGGTACCAAAGGCCCAAGAAGGCGAATGGCACCAGGTCAGCGACTACAGGGCTCTCAACGCCATGACTCGGCGGATCGCTACCCTATTCCACACGTGTTGGATTTTCACAGCATGCTACAAGGGCGGTCAGTCTTTTCGAAGATTGATCTTCTACAGGCCTTCCACCAGATCCCCGTGGCTGACGAGGACGTGCCGAAGACTGCAGTGACGACGCCTTTCGGCCTGTTTGAGTACCCCTACATGAATTTCGGACTACGCACTGCGGCTCAGACCTTCCAGCGCTTTATGGATAAAGTAGTCAGGGGACTCGACTTCGTCGTGGTGTACATCGACGACATCCTTGTCGCCTTATCGTTGCACCAACAACACCAGCTCCACCTGCGCCAGCTGCTCACTCGCCTTCAGGAGTTTGGTTAAGGATCCACCCAGCGAAGTGTGTGTTGGGTGCTCCAGCGTTGGACTTCTTAGGCCACAGAGTCACGTCAGCGGGCTTTATCCCCCCTCCCGCAGAAGGTGTCAGCAATCGCGGACTTCCCACGGCCTCGTACAGTCAGGAAGCTCAGGAAATTTCGGGGGTGATTAATTATTACCACCGCTTCATTCCCCAAGCTCGGCTCGGCCCCTTACATGACCTCCTGAAGGGGGTAAAGAAAAACTCACCGAAGCCCCTGCAGTGGACTAATGAAGCCGAGGGAGCGTTCAACAGCATCAAGCAACAACTCGCTTCCACGACGCTCCTCGCCTACCCAGTCCCCAATGCCCCCACCGTCCTCACTACTGACGCCTCAGCAGAAGTGGTGGGTTGCTGTCCTCCAGCAGAAGGTGGAGGACGAGCTTCGCCCTATCGCCTTCTTCAGCAAGCGTTAGGAACCCTTTCCCAACGCCTCTACAGCGCCTTCGATAGGGAGCTGTTGGCGGTGTATGAGGCTGTGAGACACTTTCGCCACTTCCTGGAGAGCAGGGAGTTTCAAGTATTGACAGATCACAAGCCATTAACACACGCTATGGTGCAATGTGGCGAAAGTTTCACCCCCCGGGTCTCCAGACAGCTGGCTTATATATCCGAGTTTACCACAGACATCCGCCATATCCCGGGCAGGACAATACCGTGGCCGACGCCCTCTCCCGCTGCGCTACAACCCCCCGGATGATGGGGGTTTGTGGATAACGTGGCTTACGTGATTACGTTAATTACAGGATTACGTGGCCCTGGCGCCCTGGCGGCGACACAGGAGGGAGACCTTGGGGTTGCAGGTCCTGATTGAGGGGAGCTGCTTATTTCCTGTCTGGTTGGGTGCGCTGTACAGAGCGCCTGTCACTCTCATCACGGACCAAGGCGTGCAGTTTGAGTCCCGTGCTTGGGCTGACCAGCTTGCTTTCCTGGGCACCCGCCATCAGCGTACTATGGTGTAATCACCCTCAAACCAACGGCATGGTGGAGCGTTGCCACAGATGCCTGGAGGAAGCCATACGGGCCCAGCGACACCCAACAAGCTGGGTGGACGCCCTTCCCATCCTCCTCCTCACTCTCCGAGCTACGGAGAACGAAGATATACATCATACGCCGGCAGATCTGGTGTATGGTGAAGACCTGCGAGTGCCGTGCCAGTTCAGCCCAGTGACAGATGCCAACAACGCCCTCTCCTTCTTCGGCAAGCGATGTCTGCACTACGGCCCATGCCACCACGTACGCCCTCACCGCATCCCACTCACCTCCCGCCGGAGCTGCAAATGACTACACACCTGTTCCTGCAGACGGGTGCCCACACAAGGCCCCTGGACCCACCCTATAAGGGTCCCTACTGTGTCCTGGCACGCTCGCATAAGCACGTCACCCTCGTAGTTCGTGGGCACTCATGAGACGTGTGAAGGTTGCTCATCTCCTTTCCCTTTACCTTTCCCTCCCCCCTTCCTCAAAATGTGCAATCCCTTCCTTCCATTCCTTCTTCTCCTTCAGATCATCCAGCACTCCATCACCCCCGTTTTGTAATTCCCCCCTGCCCCCTTACGGGGGGTTTTCCCCTTCCCTTATACATCAACCCCTCCCAGCGCTGGGGGTTTTGGGGGGCCTCGTCGCCCCCCCTTCCCCCTTTCCCATTCCCTCCCAAACCCCCCAATTCCCTCCTCACCCCACCCTGCCCGCTCAACAACACCAACCCCCCACCCCTTCCCTCATCTACACCTGCCCACTCCAACACCCCCCCCATCCCCTTCCTCATCCAACACTGACCTCCCCCTTCGCCCAACAATTTACCCTCGCCTCCCCCCCCCTTTTCCCCCCCTCCACTAGTTGTTTCTTCTCTTGCAGATCTGGCGGTTTCCTTTCCCACCCTCCCCCTTTCCCCGGCAACCTTACAGCCGCTGCCGTGGAATCCCCTTTTCGGACGACAGCGATGCTGGGGGTCTATGGACGGCTTCGTTCCTGAGGCTCCCAAAACCACTCGGGGGGGGTCATTCCCCCACATTTTTCCAAAATGCAGTAATACAGGGGCTTTGTTCATTCACGACTTTTTATTTTTTTTTCTTTTTTGGTGAAAAGGGGAGTACTATAGGGGGCAGGTCAAATGGCTAAAGCGATTGTTAATGAAGTCATTTGATCCAAAAGACTTTTTTGGGCCCAAGTCATATAAGACAAGAAAATTTGGGTATCAGGTCATCCCAACGAAATCATCTTGCCCCTTGTCCCAACTTGAAAACCTGGCCACCCTACACTAGTAAATCTGGCCCCTGGAAAACCGTCTCAAGCGGTCCCTCCTAAAGCCGACTTGACCGCGCGTTCTTCGAAAAAATGTTTTCACAGAGAAAAGAGAGGAAAAGAGATAAAAAAAGAAAGAATGGGGGAGGGAAAATGGGAGAGAGGATGAGAGAAGACATAATGAGAGAGTTGAGATGAAGAGAGGAGGAGGAAAAAAAATAACATAAAAATATAATGAAAGTGTGTGTGTGTGTGTTCTGTCTGTCGTCCCGTTGTCTGTCTGTCCCCGTAGGTGCCCCCCCTGGGCGGAATCCCTCATATTTTACATTTTTGGGAAACAGGTTACCAGGGAAGGTTTTTAAGCCCCTTATAGGTGATCCGATCACTTTTTTTTTTTTTTTTTAGCAGCCCATTAGCGGAACTGAAGAAAAAAAGTGGGTTTTCGAGAATTAAAGGGAAACCTTGATGTAGGGGGATGGGTAATGATGAGTGAATGGGTGGGGTGATGGGTAATGGTGTGGGGTGATGGGTAGTGAATGGGTGGGGGGGATGGGTGAGGGAATAGGGGGGGGGATGGGTAAGGGTGATAATGGGTGGTGGTGATGGGTAATGGGTGAGTGAATGGGTGTGTGGTGAGGGTAATGGGTGGTGAAGGGGGGGGGGTGAGGGGAATGGTGAGTGAATGGGTGGGGGGAATCATACTTTCGGGAAAGTTAAAGGGGCTATCTGGAGAGTCTGTGTTTGGTGGGCCGAGGGGTGGTAATGGGTCTATCTGGAGAGTCTTGTTTAGGGGGCCTTTTGGGCCCCACAAAACACAACGGGACTTACCGTCCAAGTAAATCAATCGACCCACCCTTCTTTTTCCTGTGTCCCATCGATCACTCGAGTAAAAGCTAAATAGATTTGTTGTACTGACTTTTCCTCCTCTAAATCCAAACGGCCACCGCAAGTGTGTTTGTCTTTTCCCAAAATTTAAACCCATCTGCCCTTCAAAAATTTTTTTTCACACATTTTGCCCCCACACTTTTTGATACTGGCCTGATTTAGTGGTTCTTTTTTCACCTCCTTTGTAAATTTGGCACAATATTTGCTCTTTTCCAATAAAGCGGGACCTGTCCCCTTGAGTAACTCCCCAATTCCTATGTAATTTTCCTCTAGTTGGTTACTGCACCTTTTTCTTATCCAGTTCGACACTTCATCTGGACCCGGGGCTTTTCTCACATCTTGACTTTCCATTCCCCTTTTTTACTTCTATTACGTCTATTTTTATGTCTTCCATTATTTTTTTCTTTTGCTATTATTTTTTTCTTTTTAAATTCCTTTTCCTTTTTAAATACATCTGTAAGCACTTATTCACACCTCTGCCTGTTGTAAGCATCTTCATACACATCCCTTTTCTCCCTTAGCTTATCTTTTCCCCTTCCCTTGTTTTTCTTTTTTCCTTAAATATCTAGAAAAGTTTCGGTTTCATTCTTACACTTTTCTATTATATTCCTCCCCTATTTACTTTTTCTTCCTTTTTGGGATTCTTAATATTCATTTTAGTTGTTTTGTACTTCCCCCAAAAGGTTTCTGCCACCTTTTTTCCTCCAACTATTCCTGTTTTTTCTTTTTCTAGTCTTGCAAAATTCCATTTTCTTTTAAAACCTTCATTTTTTTTTTTTTCTCTATAACCACCTTGGAACATAACTATTTATTCCTTGGTGAAAATTGGGATGAATCATCCCTTTTTTTTTCGGGGGTACTCGTTGCTGCAGGGAAAATTCTCCAGTCGTCTCCCAAAGAATTTCAACCCGTAAAAGCGCTTTTCCCCCATAATTGTATTTTCCCTTTTTTATGTTTTTCTTTTCTCCCCCCCTTTTTTTTGCTATCTTTTATTTAAAAATTCAATAAGACAGGTGCTCTTTCCAAGGGGCCTGAAAATCATTTTACTAATACTTCCATTTTTTCGTAAATAGTAGGTTAGTCTTGATGGTTCTTCGCTACCTCGAACTTGTGTTCTCTTTAATCCACTGAGTCATTGTTATTCTTAACAAATCCAACAATTCCACCCCATGAGTTTTCCCCTCCTTCGTTACCATTCTTCCCAGAAAACTTCTTTGCAGTTAAAATCTCCCATCAAAATTATGTTCTCACTTTTTCCATCATATTCTTTAAACATTTGCTTGCGTCTCTTATCATGTCTCCGTACTTTTCCTCCCCCAGGAATTTGTTTTAGGGGGAACATATACGATTTAAGTCTCTTATTTTCCTTTTTTCATCACCAACTCTACTTCAACACCTCGGCCATTCCTTCTCCTTTCTCCACTTTTTCCTACTACCACATCCTTCCTTTTTAACACCATTACCCCACCCCCCCTTTTTCGGGTTTTCTGTTTCTCCTCCATACATTATTTTGACCCTCCCCAATGGCACACCCTCAAATCAATCAGCTTTTTTTTCTACTAGACCTAATATGTCTGGTTTCTTGGCTCTCAGGTAATCTTTTTTGTTTCTGTAATGTTGACTCTAGCCCATTTATATTTGTATACGATCCGCCACCCTATTTTTTTTTCCCTTTGGATGTCTTCTCTTACTCTTTCTCTTTTAATACCCTTTTTCATTTTTTGGTCAAAAAAACCTCCAAAGAATTTCTGTTTTTCCTCTTCCCCCCTCAATTCGTTTTTTTTTTTGGCTTTTTAAACAGTACTTTCGACTGGCTCTTTCTTCCTCATTCATATCTTTTCTTTATCCATATTTTCTGTATTCTTCTGTCTTTCCAGTTTCCCTGCCCCTTAACATTTCTAGTGCTGTTTTTTTGATAAACTTAACTTTCAAGGGGGGGGGCCCCCCCCTCTTATATTTTTCCCAACCTGTTTTAAAAACTTTATTTCTTCTTCTACCTCCTATTTTCTTTTACTACTTTAAATATTTCTTTTGACACTTTCTTTTCTTTTCCCCTTTTCTCAAGTTTTTCTTTGGGGGTGTGTGTGTATGTGTGTGTGTGTGGGTATTTTCCCAGTTGAAAATACAAAAAGCGCTATATGCTCGTACTGTCCCTTCCCAAAACTACAACCACGCCAACCAAACCATTCATTAACCAACCCTTTAAGTTTTTTCCTTTTTCCCTTTATTTGCTTCTATATGGAAAGCGATTTTTTTTTGTCCCTCTTGCATGTTTTTCGTTTTTTAATTTTTTTTATGACCTCTTGCACATCTATCGTCCCCAAAGTGTTGGTGTGTGTGTGTGGTGGTGTGGTGTGTGTGTTCATCTACGTATGTATTTTACAGGGCCCCCCTTTGGGTACACTCGTATGGCCCCGTCTCCATATCCAAAAATTTTTTATCCTAATCACAAGTGGTAACTCAGCTAATCAGGGGGTCATATAAGTTTAAGTCGCAGGACCGCTTTCCCCCACCAGTGCCCCTTGTAGGCCCGCTGACTCCTCTCCGACTCGTGTATGCGGAAAACCCCTTTACGATAAGAAAAATAGGGCCCAAGCGGCCATTGTTTTTAGAATGAAAAATCACCCAGGGTACCGACCTCCAATGTGGGTAGAGAAGTTCAAGGGTTTTGCTGAGTCACTCGCACGTCCCTCAGACCCAGGTTTTCGTGGCAAATGGAAAGCCTGAATTCTTGGGTTCCGTGAACTGGTTCCGAAAAGTCGCAAAAGAAAGAGGCCATAGTAGTACAGGTTGAAGTTCCCAAAAATCGGCAACCCCGGGGCCAGCACCGAGCCCCCCGGGAAGGAATTTTCCAACTTTTTTGGAAAATAATATATTAAGGGGAAAAAAAAAAATCCAACTTCTTCAAAAGGTCAATTTTTCTCAGAAAAAAGTTAACACATTGTTTCCTTTTCTTTTCACTTTCCCCCATAGGTTTCCTGGACGTTTGGGAGCCCAAATACCATAACAGCCTGTAAAATACACAAATAAAAGTGTTTTTCAACTCTACAGTCACAACAAACCCCTGAACAATAACAAAAAAAAAACGGCGGGAGAAACCAAGCGGCCTAGGGGGTGGACCCAGGGCCGAACCCGGCAAATACGCGCCCGGGTTTTGGGTGTTCGCCCTGTTTTTGGAAAATCCGGAACCATAGCCGAGTTTTTTTGGGTGTTTCCGAGTCTTGGGATTCCGAGTTTGGGGCTTTAACCGTAAGAGAGTAGAATAATATTTTTTTCATTTTATCATTACGTTTATCAATATTTAATTATTTTTATCATTATTGTACTTCTTTTTTTCAAAATTTTCATGATTCTATCATTGTTAAATTTTTTGTTTTTATGATTATTTTGGGGATTTATTCAAATCTTTATATTCTTTTCAAATGCTAATTATTTTCAGATAAGATATACACTAACAAAAAAAGTAATCTAATAAAACTAATAATATTATAATAATAATAATAAAGATAATAATAACAATAATATAATGATTTTTTTCCTATTCTGATATTATTTTAAAACTTTAGTAGTGGTGGTGTAAAGTATAAATAATGTAATCATCATACTATTATCATCATTTTTTTTTTTAATTTAATATTAAATAAAAATATTATTAATGTAATTATTTTTTATTTTTAAAATTATTATTTTTATTATTAAAATAATTATTATTATCATTACCCTCATTATTATTATCATCATAATTTTCCCTTTTTACTACCTTTTTTTTGTATCATCTCTCATTATCACTATATACTCATTCTACCAACTTGAACCTTTAAAAAGGGTTTTTTATTTCTTTCTTTCATTCAACACCGTATAATGTCATAGGTGCATCTTTTCCCCATGATAATTATAATCTGTGAATAAATTATATTGGGAGAGGAAAAGAGAGAGAGAGAGAAGAGAGAAGGAGAGAGAGAGGAGAGAAGAGAGAGAGAAGAGAGAGAGAAACCAAGGTCAAGAGAGTCTTCCTTGGACGTTGAAAAAATCAGGACAGGTCAATCCACACTCGTGTGACAGCTAATTTAAGCATGTCCCTTGAATCACACACACACACACACAAACACACACACACACACCCCCCCCACACCCACACCCACCCAACCCCCCCACCCCCCCACCCACACCCACCCCCCCCCACCCCCACACACCCCACACACCACACACACACACCACAACACACACACCACACACACAACACACACCACACAACACACCACACAAAAACACACACACCACACACACACACACACACACACACACACCCCCACACACACACACACCAAACACACACAACACACATTTTAAAATGTAAATATATATAT
>JACEEZ010001510.1:30000-89276 GCA_016584305.1 Chionoecetes opilio | reverse complement strand
GAAATACCTAAAAAAAACATTAATTTTAAAAGCCCAAAAAAAAATAATTTTTCAAAAAAAAGCTCCCGGGCAAAATATTTTTAAGCTTTTTCAATTTTTCCGTGGAGCATCCTGCAATAAAATATACCGTTTTTGGTTACCCTACAACCCATTTCTTTACATTTAACTAGTATTTTTTTTCATTCACATTCCTCACTGTAATTTTTGGGGGTACACCAAAATCATTTGTTTCCCCTAAAAACCCTTTTTTTTTTTTTTACTGAATAAATTCACGAAAATAAATATGTCCTCAACACTAATATTTTTTTCTCAAAATATTTATAAAAAAATCGGGTCGTCTTATGCGGGGGTCGTTTTATGCGCCGGAAAAATACGGTTTTAAAAGGGTTTGAAGTTCCCAAATTGAAACCCTCGGGACCAGCGCCGAACCGAGTAATGGAATTTTCCGACTTTTAGAATGTAATATTTTTAAGGGAAAAAAAAAACATGAAAAATCACATTTTCTCAGAAATGTTAAACATTTTTTCTTCCCTTTTTTTTTCACTTCACCATAGGTGTTCCTGGACGTTTTGGGGGCCCTAATACAATAAACCCGACCTTAGAAAATACACAAAAAAAACATGTACACAAATCTAAAATCACAACACCACTGAAAAAATAACAACAAACAAAACGGCGGGGGAAAACCAAGCACCTAGTGTGGTGGCACCTAGGGCCTAGTGTGGTGGCACCAGGGCCTGTGTGGTGGCACCTAGCGGGCCGACCCGGCAACTCGCGCCGGGTTTTGGGTTTTTGCCCTGTTTGGAAAATCCGGAACCATAACCGGTTTTGGGTTTGCCGAGTCTTGGGGTGGGCCCAGTTTTGGGAACTTCAACCCCGTGTATATATATATTATTATTTTTATATTATTATTATATATATATTATAATATATTTTTATATATAATATATATATATATATATATATATATAATAATTATTTTATATATTCCCATGCCATTACCCCCCCCCGGACATTTATCCTACTCATATTTATGTCCGGGAACCGACAATTCAAATACCCCGCCGCGGACTTTTACATCCCTGACAGCAGCCACCTGGCGGGAGGCAGCAGAAAATGTTCAATGTCCAGAGACGTTCCTGCCCCCCGGAGCGTGGGGGGAGGGCCGTATTTATAATACTTTTTGGGGTTTCCCTAAGCGGGGAAAAAATGGCGAATTCGCCATAAAGTCCCAAAATTCCATAAGTGCTCGTGTTTTCCCATAAAGTTCCCCAAAAGCGCTGGGGAGCCCCGGAGGCCCCAAAAGGGATCCTTATGTTGAAAAGCCGTCAACAGGGCACAAAAAAACTCTTTTTTTTCCCCAGCCCCAAACTCAGGCATTTTTGCGGGGTTTGGAAAAGTAATGACAAAAACTTGTCAAGAGGTACCCGCTGAACCATGGGGGAATTATGTTTCACTTTTCGTAAGTGCTTTTCCCTCCAGAGTAAATAAAAAGGAACCAACCGACGGGGAAAAAATTATAATAACTTTATTTTGTTTCCTCCCCACGGGCAAACAGCAGGCATGAGCATGCACTGCTGGTGATGACCATGCAGCTGGATGGACAGGGAAAATGTTTTGCTAAAGGCCGTCCAGGGTAATACTCTCGGTACCCAAGTTCTGTGCGAGACAAAAATCGAAAATTCCCAACCAAACGGAAATTTTCGACGACATTTCCCCTTTCTATAATAGATGAAAGGAAATAAAGGGTTTTCATTGTTTTTTTTGACAACATTTTTTAAAGGGCATTATTTTTTTCTATTTAGTTTATGTTTATAAAAAATTTGCTCTTTTTTTTTTGGCAGAAATGAAGGAAAGATTTTTTTTACCTACGCATCATTCTACCTTCTGGGGGGCTATCATTTCAGCTTCAGCAGTAGAGAATATTATTCCGGAAAAACAAAAATGTAATACTTGGAACAAGTTAATTTTTTACACTAGGACCAAATTTACCTACCAATTGGGAGTTTGCTTTTTTGGTTTTTTTAATGGTTTTTTTTAAAAAATCTAAATAGTTTCTGTTCCAAATCATTCTTTTGGAGTATCAAATGTTTTTATAAGAAGCAAATTTGACATGAAATTAAGAAACCCGAACCCCACCTTTAGATTCCTACCCAAACCAAATTAAACGTAACCTCACCTTTAATTCAAAACCTAACCCCACCTTTAATTCACTAACCAACCTAACTCCCGTTTTAACCTTCAAACTAAAGCCAAATCCTCTTGGAAAGTGTCCACGGCAAGGGAAGAAAAAGCAAGGCGTCAAGCCAAGGGGAAAAAGATGGACCCCCGAAAACTTGTCTTTCTCCTCCCTATAAATAACGGTATTGTTGTAGTTTTTACCCTACTCCCTTCTCCCCAAAACTTTGGGCCCCTTTGGGGGATAGGGGGGATAATTTGGCTGGGGTACAAAATGTGCGTTGAAAACCACATAGTTTTTGAGTTTAGGTAGGGGCGTAAAAAATTCCCTAGATCTGGGAAAATTGACGGATTTTCTTCAGTCAGTAAACGTGTGGACCCTGACGACCCTCACAAACAGAATGCCCGGGATTTTCGAGTCCCCCCACCCCCCCATTAAAGAAGATAAACAAAATTTGGTTCCCCGGCCCCGAGGGGCCGGTCGGGGGCCCCTTGGTTAGGTTGATTATCGGTGATTATGCTAAGTTAGGATAGATTACGGGTGTTTCGCTGTTAGGTAGATACGGGGGTAAAGGGGGGCGACCCCCTCGCTAGGGGGTTATTAAAATTTGCTTAGGTTAGGTTTAATTAGAGGGGGGCCTTTTTAATCTCGGAGCTTGAAGGTTAGGAAAAATTTCCCATATCTGGGGAAAAGTACCTTAGATATAGGTCATTTTGACTCCTACACAACTCAAAAATACTGTTTTGGGGACGCATTATTTAGTCCCCCCCCCTAAACCCCCCGCATTCCCACAGGCCCCCAAAGCTTGTTTGGGGAAAGGGGGGGGAGAGATGGGAAAACGCAGAAATTAAACCAAAAAACATCATATTTCCAAATTAAGGGCGAAGGGTGAAGAAATACACAAAATTTTTAAAAACCATGTAGTAAAGGAGGGAAAGAAAAAATACCCCGGGAGGAAGTGATGATCAGGCAGAGATCGGCAGTATCTGCTACAGAACGGAGTTCTTACCCACACAGTAAAACCTTATAACTCGGGCCGATAGGGGCTCTGGCCCCTTGCCGAGTTTTTTCAAGTGCCGAGTTATTCAATGTCCTCCTCTGATATGGGTTAATAATAAAAAAAAAAAAAAAAAAAAAAAAAAAAAAGGAAACCAGTCCTGTAGAAGCAAAAACAATTAAAATTCCATGAACGGGGAGAAGTGCGGGGTTTGATATCAAACTCAGCACAAAAAAACACACATGGACGCACCTGCATCCATCCTTGCCCACTTTCACCCTTTTTCCCGTAGGCTCAGGCTCTTCAATTTTATTCCCCTTCCCCGCTGGGGACACCCTTTCGTGATGGAGCTGAATTTGACTACGTCGATGTGTATCCCAAAAAAAAGTAAAAAAGGTGGCAAAATTTAAACAAAAACGGAACCAGTGCGTAGGCTGAGCCGTTTTTTTTGTCGTCCAAACACCGTCTTTGGGTTTTGAAAACCCAAATAAAACACTTGCTGAAATGTGTGTTATATCTCTGTATATTTTTTTTGCAATGTTTTGATTGATTTTTATTTCGGGTCTCCAAGCTTGTTGTGTTTTTTAAGCGGGAAAAACTTTTTTTGACAAAAAAGGTTCGTTCCAAGAAAGGGGCTTTGACAATAAAACGGCTCAGCAGTGACGCCACCGCGGTTCCCGACCTTTGCTTTACTTTTCCCCTTTTTACGTGTTTTGGGTTACATCATACTACTGTATATCAAGAGTCAGCTCCATCACCAAGGGTGTCTCCAGCGGAAAGGGGAATGAAATTGAAGAGCCCGGCTTTTCAGAAAAGATCAAAAAACAAAAATACGACTTTATGCCTGACATATGCAGAGTGTAAATGAAGAGATGCGTTTAACATCAAATCCGAGATCATTATTTTTTGCCAACTTTCTGTTTTCATGTTTCACGAAGAGGTTTTTTTGGGCCTTTTTATATGCCGAGGGGAAAACCAAAAGAATGCAGTTTTTTGGTGAGGCGGTAGCAGAGTGGTTAGGTCACCGAGTGGCGTTCCGAGACCCGAGTTCGATCCCCCAGTGAGACCCTAAAACCCTTAAATCTTTTTGCACCGTCAGTGGGGCCAAAAAAACCCACATGCCCTGTCCTTAACTTACCTTCGACTGTAGTGCAGGAGGACACGGGGGCCCCTGACCTCTAATCACAGGCGCCCCATCAATCCTGCTCGCCACCCCGGGGGAGGGCCCAAACCCTCACACCCTCGAGGAGCCTCCAGGGCCTATCATTCCCCCCCTGGGCTCAGCCTACTGTGCTTGGGCATAGGTTGTGTGTGTGTGTGTGTGTGTGTGTTGTGGTGTGGGTTGTGTGTGTGTGTGTGTGTGTGTGTGTGGGTGTGTGTGTGTAAAAAAAAAAAAAAAAAAAAAAAAAAAAAAAAAAAAAACATTAGTCTTTGCCATCCGAGTTTTCAATTTCCAGTTATACGTGCCGAGTTTTAAGGGTTTTTTCTGATATGTATACTGCCGTATCTGCCGGCCATCACTCCCTCCCCGGCTTTTTTCCCCTTTCCCCTTCTGTCTACGTGGTTTACCCCTTGTGTTTTTCCCTTTCCTCACCTTCTCCATTTCTTTGGAATATAAATATTATTTTTTAGGGGGGAGGACAAGGTTTACATCGTTCCCGCGGAAATCTTTTTACGGGTCTTTTTTTACCGTAAAAGTATTGAATTTTCCCTTTTAAAATTGCTTTATTTTCAGTTCGTAAAGGGTTTTCACATAGTTTATGCTCAATTTTTTGTGATTTCAAGCGTTATTTATGATCTAAAACTTTTAGGGGAATGTAAAAACTAGTTTAGCGGGGAAATTATGTCGGGAACTGCTAAACCCTAGCTATGGCGGAAATTTGCTCCTAACATAGAATCTTTGGGCAATTTATGTTATGTCGAACCTTATGGGGAAACCCATAGCCTTATTATAAAAACCGGGCCAGGGACTAACTGAGGCTGTGCAGGTGAACCGTGAAGTTTTTGTTCCCCAAAAATAAACAAAACGGGCCCCTGACATGCTGCCACCTGGCGGGAGGCAGCAGAAAGGTTCAATAGTCTCAGAAAAGTTCTTGCACCGGGGCGGGGAGTGGTGACTACGGAGGCCGTCGGTGAAAACCCTGAATGTTTTGTGCCCAAATGTAAAAAATCGTCCCTGAGCATCTGCCACATGGGGGGAGGCGCGGAACTGACCAGGGGGGACAGGGAAAAGCTCGGCCGATTATTCATATAGTCCGATGCCAATTACCCTACCCCCGTCGACATTTATCCTACTCAGTATTTAATGTCCGCAAACCCCGACAATATCAACTACCCCGCCGCGGACTTTTACATCCGCTGATCATGCAGCCACCTGGCGGGGGAGGCAGCAGAAGTGTTCAATAGTCTCAGAGACGTTCCTGCACCGGAGCCGTGGGGGTCAGTCGGCTCGTATTTATAATAGCTTATTATGGGTTTCCCCTAAGCGACAAAATTATGGCGAAGTTCGCCATAAGTCACCGAAAATTTCCATAAGTGCCTCGTGTTTTCCCCATAAAGTTGCCCATAAGCGCTGGGGAATGTCCGGAGGTCCCATAAGGATCCTTATGTTTGCCAGAAGCCGTCCAACATGCAGCAAAACAACTCTTTCTTTCCTTCGAGCGCCAGCTCGAGTATGCATTTTTTGTCTGTGTTGTGTCAGTTATTGACGACCTTGTCAAGGAGGGTATCCGCCTGAGACCATGAGGAATTATGTATGTCGAGTATCCTTCTTCTCTGTATGCGCGTTTTGTTCCTGTGTGTTTAGTATTGGTGCATTCCTCTCCAGAGTAAATAAAAAGGAACCATACCCGGCATCTGTGGTTTGCTACGAAAATTATTAATAACATATGATTGTTTCCATCGCCACTGCAGAAGGCATGGCAGGCACTGGAGTCATTGCAGCTGCTGCGTGATGACCATGCAGCTGGATGGACAGGGAAATAGTGCTTTGCTCACGGCCGTCCATGGTAATACTCTCGTGTACCCAAGTTCTGTTGCGAGAGCAAAAATCGAGATTCACCAACGTGAGAATTTTCGACGACAGTTCCACTCTACTAATAGATGAAAGGATGAGATAAAATGGGGTTCATATTGTTTTATTTGACAACATTTCTTTCATAGGCATTATTATTTCTATTTAGTATCGAATGTTTATATAATTTTGCTCTTAGTTTTTTTTGGCAGAAAGTGAAGGTAAAGACCGTTTTTTCTTTTAACCTACGCAGTCATCTCTACCTTCTGGAGGCTATCATTTCAGTCTTCAGCACGTAGTAGATATATTACTTCCGGAAAAACAAAATGTAATACTTGGAAAAACAAGTTAATTTTTTACACCTAGTGGACCATATATGACCTAACATCCAATTGGGTAGTTTGCCTTATTTTCCGTTGTGTTCACCTTTCATTTTGTGGTGCATTTCTTACAACTCTCAAGTTGAGTTTTCTGTGGTCTCACATCATTACTTTTTGGAGGTCATGCTAGCAGGTTATGTTTTTTTTATTAATGCAGTAGCTTATTATGGACTCACATTGACAATTTAAAGTATACTCGATACGTCCCACCTTTATAGATATTCACTACCCATAACCTATTAACGTAACCTCTACCTTTAATTCACTAACCTAAACTCCACCTTTAGATTCACTAAACCGAACCTAACTCCACGTTTTAACCTTCTAACTAAAAGCCAATCCTCATTGGAAAGTGTCCATCTCCGGCAAGGGAAGAACAAGCAAGGCGTGCAAGCCAAGAGGAAGAGAGTGAGGAACGCCGTAAACACTTGTCTTTCTCCTCCCTATAAATAACGGGTAGTGTTGTCAGTTTTTTACCCATACTCCCATTCTCCCCCAAAACTTTGGGCACCTATGGGGGATATGCGGTATATTTGGACTGAGGGTACAAATGTGCGTTGCAGACCCTACGTATTATTTGATTCTGTTGATTGTTATAGGTAGTGGCGTAAAAATTCCCTAGATCTAGCAAAATTGACTGATTTCTTCAGTCAGTAAACGTGTGGACCCCTGACGATCCTCACAAACAGATGACCGGAGTCTTCGAGTCCCCCCATTCCACTCCTTATTAATAAGCAAGATACAACAACATTATTAGTGTGTTACCCGGCGCCCGAGGGGCCGGTCGGGGCCCCTTGTTTATGGTTATAGAATTTAGCTTTCGGGTGATTATGGCTTCTAAGTTTATTGAGATAGGACTTATCGTGGGTGTTATCTGCTGTGTGTTTAGTGTAGATATCTGGGGGTCAGGGTCGCGACGCCCTTCGCTAGGTAGTTTATTTTTATTTGCTTAGGTTATGGTTAGGATTAGAGGGGGTGGCCTTGTATCTCGGAGCATTGAAGTGTTTTAGGATAAATTTCCCATATCTATGTGGAAAAGTACCTTAGATATAGGTCATTTTGACTCCTAACACAACTCTAAAAATGTACGTGTTTTCGACGCATTATTTAGTCCCCACCCTCAACCCCCCGCATTCCCACAGGTCCCCAAGCTTGTGTTGGGGCAAGGGGGGAGGAGATGGTGGCAAACGCCTAGAAACTTACCAAATAAACATCATATTTTCAAATTTAATGCGTAAGGGTGATAGAAGGGATACACACAAGTTAACCTATTGTAGTAAAGGAGGGAAAGAAACATAGCTCTGCTTGGGAGGAAGTGATGATCAGGCAGAGTATCGGCATGTACTGACTCGCTACAGATATCGGTCAGTTCTATACCCAGCTACAGTAAAACACTTATAACTCGGCACGATAGGGGCTCTGGCCCTTGCCGATGTTTATTCAAGGTGCCGGAGTTCATTCAATGTCCTCTCTCTGATAATGGTTTAATAATAAAAAAAAAAAAAAAAAAAAACAAAAAAAAAGGAAAGCCAGTACCTGTAGAAGCATTAAAAGCTATCACTTTATGTCCATGAACGGGTAGGAAGGTGCCTTGATTTGATATCAAAACTCAGCACAAATAGCACACATGGACGCACCTGCATCCATCCTATGCCTCACTTGCTTCACCTTTTCCTGTAGGCTCCAGGCTCTTCAATTTCATTCCCTTTCTGCTGAGACACCTTGCGTGATGGAGCTGAATTTGACTACGCGTCTGTATGATGGTAATCCCAAAACACGTAAATCGGGTTGGCAAATTAAGCAAGATCGGAACCAGTGCGTAGGCTGAAGACCGTTGTTTTTCGTCGTCCAAGCACCGTCTTGGATTAACGAAACCCAATCCAATAACACTTGCTGAAATGTGTGTTATAATACTCCTGTGATATTGTTTGCAATGTTTTGCATTGATTATTATTTCTGGCTCTCGCCTAATCGCTTGTTGTTGTGTTTTTGTAAGCTATGGAGAACTTGGACCACCGTCCTGTTTCCAATGATACGTGCTTTGACAATAAAACGGCTCAGCACGTGACAGACCTACCGCTGGTTTCGCCGTGAGCCTTTGCTTTACTTTGCCCCCTTTTTTACGTGTTTTGGGATTACATCATACTTACTGTAATATCGAAGATGTCAGCCTCCATCACCAAGGGTGTCTCCAGCCGGACGTGAATGAAATTGAAGAGCCTGCGCTTTGCAGTAAAAGATCAAAAGGCAAAATATACGAACTTTTAATGCACTGACGATATGCAGAGTGTAAGTGAAGATGATGCAGTTTATAACATCAATAATTCCGAGGATCTCCAATTATTTTGTGTTGCCAACGTTGTCTGTTACATATTGTTTCATCAGAAAGAGGAATTTGTGTGTTGCGGTTACTTGCTATTTGATACTGCCTGGGTGATGTTTGTGTGTAGTATATCCCTAGACAGTGATTGCGAGTGCTTTAGGTTGAGGTGCGGAGGTAGCCGTAGAGGTGGTTAGTTGTCAACCGGTTTAGTGAGTGGGTCGTTTCTCGGAGACCCGAGTTCGATCCCCGAGTGAGACCCATAAATCCCTTAAATCTTTTTGCACTCGTGTCAACCGTCGAGGCCTAAGAAAACCCACATGCCCTGTTCCCTTACTCTACCAGTTCGAACTGTGAGTGCATTGGAGTACACGGCGGCATGACCTGCTATATCACAGTGCGTCCCTATTTTGGCATACTTCCTGTTCGTACCTTCTCGCCACCACGGGCGAGGGCCAACCATCACATCCCTCGAGTGAGCCCTCCAAGGGCCTAATCATTCCACCCCTGGAGCTCACCTGCCTACTGTGCTTGGTGCATAGGTGTGTGTGTGTTGTGGTGTGTGTGTGTGGTTGTTGTGTGTGGGTGTGTGTTGTGTGTTGTGTGTGTGTGTGTGTGTGTGTGTGTGTGTGTGTGTAAACAGCATCAAAAAAAAAACACAAAAAAAACATAATACAAATCAAAAAAAAACATTAGTCTTTGCCATGCCGATAGTTTCTCACGTATTTACGATGTGTTATACCGTGTCCAGAGTTATAAGGGTTTTTTACTGTATATGATATAACTGCCGGTATCTGCCTGGCCATTCACCTAGGTGTTCTCCTCTCCCTGGCGTTTTTGCCACCTATTCCCCTTCTGTTCTACGTGTTGGTTTTAACTGTTGTGTTTTCCTTCCGTCACCTTCTACCATTACTTTGTATATATAAGTCATATTGTATTTTAATAGGGGGAGAGAGACCAAGTGTTTACATCGTTCCGGCGCGTAAATCTTTTCTACGGGATTCGTTATTTTTTACAAGCGTTAGTAGTCATTGAATTATTCCTTTAATATTGCTTTATTTTCAGTTCGTAAGGTTCTCACATAGTTTACTGCTCATATTTTTAGTGATTTCAAGCGTTTATTCATGATCTAATAGCTTTTAAGGGTAATGTAAAATGCTGACGTTTAGCGGGAAGTTTATGTCAGCGGAACTGCTAACCATAGCTATGGCGGAATTTGCTCCTAACATAGAATCTTAAATGGGGCAACCTTAATGTTATGTCGAACCTTATGGAATCCCATAGCCTTATTATAATACCGTGCCAGTGGACTAACTGAGGCTGTGCAGGTGAACCGTGAATGTTGTGTTCCCAAATGTAAGCATACGACCGCTGATCATGCTGCCACCTGGCGGGAGGCGAGCAGAAAGTGTTTCAAATAGTCTCAGAAATGTTCTTGCACCGGGGCGTGGGAAGTCAGGTGACTGACGGAGGCCGTGCGGTGAAACCGTGAATTGCTGTGTGCCCAAATGGTAACATACGTCCGCTGAGCATGCTGCCACATTGGCGGGAGGCGCGGACGACTGACCAGGGGTGGGCAGGAAACGCTCGTACCGCCGACAACTTGGTCAATTTTACGCACATGCACCAGGCATTTCCAACTTTAAAAAAAAAAAAAAAAAAAAGGAAGGGAAAACAAAAAAAAAAAAAAAAAAAAAAAAAATGCCCGAGACTGCCATATCTCCCTGGACCTCGGATTTTGTCCTGCAAATCCGTATCCGGGAAATCGAGGTTTCCGGGAATCGAGTTTGTTTGTGGGTGTGTGTGTGATATATATGATATATATATATATATATATATATATATATATATATATATATATATATAATATCTATATATATATAATATATAATATTACATCCTAATATTCATATATATAATATATATATATATATATAGTAATATGATATATATGATATATATTCATATAATATATATTATATTATATATATATATATACTATATATATTATATAATATATATACTATATATACTGTCGGACCCCGCCCACACGAGTTCGACCTGCCCGAAACTCGCACTTTACACGATATAGGTAAAGAGGTATCCCATGACTGGTGCGCGGAATGCTACGGAGTTTTAGCTCTGTCGGCGATAACACAGTTTGAATTTTCCCGTAGGATGTGTCCGGATGCTTGGTCGGCGGCTCCATCTTTGCCGGGGGACAGCCCTGGGCACGCTCAGGCTGGTCCCGCCAGAGCTGCTCCACGTATATTTCTCTCTCTTGCTTCGTGCTGGCTGTTGCCTCCGTTCTCTGCTCCTCCTGCTGCCATGTCTTCTCCAAAGGTTCGGCTACCACCTACTCCATGGTCCAGCGAGAAGAAGAGGAAAGTGTTGTCCTAGCGGAGAAGATGGATGTGCTTTGCTGCGTGATTGGGTCGTGGCCTAGTGCCTGGTCTGCTACGGGCAAGAAGTTTGGCCTGCATGAGGCCACTGTTCGTACCATCTGAAGACCACTTGAAAAAATAAAAAAGCGTGGCGAGAGAGTGCTGATGTCTCTAGCACAGGTTGCTTCTGTGAGCCGACGTGAACCCGCTGCTAGAAAGAAATGAGAAAATACTGACAGGTGAGTTTAATGATTTTTCATATAAATTAAAGTCTTATTTTATTGTGTGTGTTTGCGATATGTGTGTGCTAACGTGCTCGGGTGGTGTGTACGGGTGTTACAGGTGAGTGAATTATTATTCATATGAATAAAGTAATTTTTATTTACCCTATGTTCCTACTTATATTCTACGGGTGTGTGTGTTGTGGTGTTGGTGTGTGTGTTTGCTACGTGCAGGTGTGTTAAAAGGTGCTGCGGTGGTGTGGGCTGTGTTGACGCTGTGTGTGTGTGTGTGTGTGTCCGTGCTACGTGCAGGTGTGTTAACAGTGCTGCGGTGGTGTGGGCTGTGTTGGGCGTGTGTGTGTGGTGTGTGTGTGGTGTGTTGTGTGTGTGTGTTCGTGTGTGTGTGTGTGTGTGGGTGTGTAGTGTGTGGTACGTGCAGGTGTGGTGTCAGCATGCATGCATGTGGTGGTGTGGTGTGTTGAGGCCCATATTACCCGTGTAACAGTACCATTGTATTGTACGCGTGTTTTTTTCTTGTCCATTTTACGCATAACAGGGTGGATTTCCATATCAAGTGGACCAGCGGAGAGAGCAACGTGGACGGCGTAACCAATCAGGGAAAAGGCGAGGAAGCATCTACGACCACCGAGCAAGAGAAGGAGCCTTCCTGTCTCCTCCCCTGCCCCCGGGTTTATGCCAGCCATGGGTGGTTCCATAGATTCAAGCAGCGTTTTTAGCTGCACAACATTGCTTGCAAGGTAAAAAACTTCATAATATTTTCACCTTCTATCTATCTAATTATTGACTCGTGCATATTCCCGAATGAAGAGCATTAAATATTTTTTCACACTTCCTATCTATCTATCTATTGACTCTTGCCATGATATTCCCATATGACAAGGTTTTTTCTTCGTTTTTTTCACAGGTGAGAGTGGGGCAGCTGATAAGGAAGGGGGCGCCAGGCATACTCAGCAACCTTCAAGTCCCTGATTAAAGACAGTGACTACCTACCTGGCAGGTGTTTTCAACGCGGACAAAACTGGCCTTCTTTTACAAGAAAAAAAATGGGCAATAGGACTTCCTCCACAAGGAACGATCAAGAAGTTACCAGGTCTTCAAGGCCTTAAGGACCGTCTACTCCTGCTTTTTGTGGGGAATGTCTGCAGGTGACTGCCAAGATTAAATCCGCGTGTCCTTGTTGTACTCGGTTGGCTGCCAACAGCCAAACGTGCCTGATAGGGACGTCAACAAGCGGTTTTCTGTTCCAGTGATGGAAATCAAACAAGAAGGCTGTGGGTGACAAGCGAAGGTGGTTGTTCGAGGAGTTCGGTTCCAACGTTTAACATTTGTGTGCCAGAGTGTCGCAGCTTCTACATGTCCAAGAAAAAATCTGGCATTTAAGGCAGTTCTGCTAGTGGATAATGCGGTAGTGGACTACAGCTTCCCATTCGCACTATGGTAATCTCTGGAGACCATCCTGAAGGTTATGCTCTTCCATATACAGTCCCGCCTACGCGATATCATCACTTCCCTGTTTTTGCACCCGCTGGACCTGGGGTGGTGTATCGACTATTGCAAGTGCGAATCTATCATAGGGCTGTGTACAGAGAACTCACTCAAGAGGATGGAAGACGACCCAAAAAAAAGGCCACTATGAACTCTTCATGTACTTCTGTACAGTACAACATCCGACATGCTCTTTTGCCATCAAAGCAGGCATGGGATGAAGTGAAGCCATCACCCTTAATGCCTTTGGTATGCAGCTCTTGGCCTTAGTGTGTCAACGACTTTCAATGGGTTTCCCTGGCATTCCACTCAGGTTCAAATGAAGGACATTGTAGACTGCACCACACTGTGGGGGTGATAAGGCTCTCTGACATGACTGAGGAGGATGTGGCAGAACTCATTGATCTAACTCCCTGGGAGCAGAGCATTCGTGGAAGGTAGATTATCCAGATGTAATGAGGTTACCAATGCAGGTGATGGTGAGATGCTGATGAAGTGACGACATAAGAGCAGGCCTGTGTTTAACCCATCATGAAATTGAGACAATCTTTTGGCTGAGGAAGGCAAGTAACTTGACAGAGCTCTTCACTGACCAAGATCGGAGAGGAGCATCAACTGTTTAAAGGTTGTGTATGACGGCCTTATTACCCGACAAGGAACTTTAAGGAGCATGGAGGCCTTCTGCTTGGCCAAAAGCCCATCACAGGCTTTCTTCAAACCTATCTCCAGCCAGCACACCAGCCTAAGAAGCATTCAACAACTGCTATCACCTCCTGTTACTACATCCTAGCCAGGCGCCTGTTACTCCTGCTACACCATTATAATATCTACATCTATCAAGTGTCATCTGTCTCTCCCATTTTCCCTTATTTTGCTTGATGATCGCATCTGATACAGACAGTGAGTGATCTCCACCCCAGCACACCACCATGCCTCCTGCTACATCCACCAAGCAGCCTGTACTCTCTATGTTTTTTATAGTTAATTGAAAACCATTGTTCTAGTTTTACGGTTATTTTTTTATTATTAAATAAAAAATATTAATTGTAATAAGTTGTTTCCTTCATCTTATTCACCCAAAATAGTGTAACAACCATTTTTACCCTCAAAAATGAGGTCTGGAACAGTAACCTATTTTTTTACTTATCAAAAAAGTGAAATTTTTTCCTTTGACCCCCCCAAAAAGTGAATGGTCTGGGAACGTAACCCCTATTTTCTATTGAACCTGTTATTCGCGCGAACACGATTTTGCCGTGCCGACGGGGTCAGGACCGTAAGCTGTCGTCTCGTTTCGGCGGTTCCGACTAGTATATATATTTAGGCGTGTCCCAGGCTTGTATTAGTAGAAAATCAAATCATGATATCAGTCCAGCACATGCTGCTTCTGGTTCCTTGTCAAATGAAAGTGATTCCATACCAAATTTTTCGTGAATTGGGCAATATTTAATTGTCACAAACAACGTTTGATAGCTTCCCTCTAAGTATTTGCCGGCATTATCTGGCATTCTGATCACTCTATCGCGTTCACAAGAAGAGCCTAGGTACAGGGAACAAATTTGAAATATTTGTTTATGTGATTTAGTTATTTATTCCTACTCCAACATCCTTTCTTCTTGAGTTCCGCCTTCGTTTTTTTGTAAGGGACATAGTCTTTCGTGTGGTAGGGCCGGGCACGCTTCAAGAGGAACTTGGGTTTGTCCGTTCGTGTGTTTGGTTCCTTGTCATCCGGCTTTGCCGTGAGGAAAATGCGTTGGAATGTAGGGTCTTATTTCCTCAGTGTCTGCAGATGTTTCGTTGATTCTGTGTGACCTCAGGATACCAGCTCGCGTCTTCGCGCACTGTTGAAACCCGAATCCGTGTTCCGTTTACTCTGTTTCAGTGAACTCCCTCAAGGAGGTCGGGTTTGTCTAGGCCTCCTGGTAGACTTTTCCAAGACCTGCCATCGACCGCGACTGAGCAAAGCGAAACGGCTGTTTAGATTGAATTGGTGTATTCTACTCGGGGCGCCGTGGGATGTCTTGGTCGTCCGGAAGGCTACGCTTCAATCCCTCTTATCCATCTCCTCCTTCTGGCTCCGGGCTGATGCCACGTTCATCAATGATGTGCCAGGGTCCGATCAGGTTTCTCGTTGCAGAGGTTCACCCTGTAGTGTGATGGTGTGCGCCGTCGCATGGCTATGTTCCTGTGAACCGAAACGCAACCTCCATCGTGCGCTCATCGTGATGTGTATTGCTCTTTCTGTTTCACGTCAGGTGGATGAAGTCCCGAGGTCGTTTGGCTTGGCTGAGTAGGAAGACGTGAAATCATTCTGCCGTCTGCGGATTAGTCCAGTTGTGTCGTACATAAGTAACCGTTCGGGATTAACCGACGATCCCCCCCAACTCTTCCTGCCTGCTCCTTACGCCTCTATTTTGGTCATGGAAGAGCTATCTTCACGGTCGTAGATGGCCTTTGGCCATCCATCTGGCCACATGTTGTTGTATTGTTATACGGCTATCCATTATTGGTTGAGCATGGAAGGATGTAAGGACTCCTCTCCTTCGAGGTATGGCCACGCTGAGCAGGATGATCGTCTGTTGTAGTCTTCGCGGTGGATGATTTCAACACGTCAAGCCTACGTTTCAAGTTGACCGAAGCATCTACAAGGCAGTGACTTCTTCGTCGGATAAGAGCGGTCGGCTCTGGTCACGATGGCCAACTATTCTGGAGCCTCTTGAAAAGGGGCGATGTTAGGGCCCTTGATGGACCCATGCAAGCCCGAAGCCCATCCTTCAGAACAGACTTCCAGGATTGGTTGGCGCATGCATACCACAGTCCCCAGGGGCGTCTCCAGTGCACTTCAATCCTGATACACGCTCTTTGAACCATCCCCGTGTTGGCCGCTATCGTGTTGAATGCCATTCCAATGATGTTGCCCCTCCAAGCTGCTTCTCCGCCCAGCTTCAAGACGGTTTTCCGCAACAGCTTGTCCTGTCCCGTCTGCAGACACAGGAACACCCAGAAGTTCCTCCGTATTCCTCCCCGGACACCAAGACGGCCACCCTCTCCTCCAATGACCTTCCGTCCGCTAGACTGGGTACACTTGCCGTCCCCAATGCCGACCAAAGGGACTTCCGGCTTGAGAAGGAGAGAGACATGGCAATCTCTTCGCGTTTTTTTTTTCTTGCTCTTGGCCCGGTTGTGATCGACGAACGGGACACAGTGATATGTTTCGATGTCGTGGTCGAGGCTCTTGCAGCAGCGTGCCGTGGAGGTATGTCCGCAGCACGATGGACATATTGTCGCGCTCTCGCAGCAAGGGTCAGCTCGCTTGGTGATCTTATTCTCCGTTACGAGGTCGATCGGCGTGGCATTTAGCTGGTGTCGGAGCTTTTTGAAAGTCCCGTAGTTTCCCCCCTCAGTTTTCTTCGTTGGAACGATGTGAAGGAATTAGTTACAGTAGAAGACTCCAAAGCCCGTCACGATCAATGATTGATGACAAGCAGCCGCGTCCTTCTTCTTCATCTCCTCCCATCTTTGTCTCTTACGTCGCTTCTCCTCAGTCTCGCTTCAGCTTCTCGTCCACATGGGGAGCTCGCACCATCGAGCCAGCTCTGCGTCCTCCCTCTGAGCCCTCCAAGAATGCCTTTGTCTTCTTCGGATCTCGCTTCCATTGCCTTGGAATGTGTCCGATTGTCGAACATTCCTTGCGATGCGGTCCCTCTGAAGATGGCATCTCTTAATTTCTTCCGTCTCTGATTCCGTTACTTGGATTTCGCCAAGGCCCCGTACTCCTCGTACAGTTTGAGGATCTTCTTCTTCACGCCACGACACATCCGACGTCGAGAGAGAAAAAAAAAAAAATGTTTGCACGTCGCCACACTTCCAATACCTTCTCGCGGTAGAAGCTTCTGCAGCAAAAGAACTCCTTCTGGATCTTGTGTGAACAAAACACCCTGGAGACCTCGCCTTTCAGACGGCAACTATTTCCCCGGATGACAATGTTGGGATTTCTCCAGTAGCCTACCACGGACTCCCCCCCGGGTTTAGATCGTCTTTCACACGCCATTCACTTTAGACCTGGGAACACAAAAGAGACCAGAATCGTTTTACAGAATACAGAATACAGGCTCATGCCACGCCCTTTGTCCCTTCCGATGCACTCCGCATCGAGGTATAGTTTAATGGGCAGCGTGTTGGGGTTCTTAGGACTACTCAACATGGGCATAGAAAGATTTTAAGTGGATTTTACGCCCTCTCAAGGATCTGAACTCGGATCACTGAGACGCCACTCGGTGACTTCTTCTTTTTCTTGTGACCCTTTTTCTGCTTAGTATCACTTTTGAGATCATCTGTCAAGCTCTGCTCGAGCTTTGACATATATCTTGACGCTAACCACTCTGGCTACCACGCTCCCAACAAGACGTATAGCGGGACACGTTCCCTTCCTTCCTTCTGCTTAGTATAGTAAATATAATATGCTTAGTATATCTTGTTAGTTTTGCTTTGTTTTTTTCCATTTGTTTGTATTTTTGTCTCTACAGGAGCAGCCGTGTCGCATAAGATAGGTACCACCTCGAAATAAGTAGCACCTTACCTACCACTCCGCCGTTTCCTTTACTATTTACCTCAAAATACTCCTTAACAAGTGATTTAACCCTGAAGTGTGTGGTACTGTGTTTCTGTGTGGTACTGTAGGAACAGGAGAGAAGAGAAGGAAGGCATTGTGACAGTGTTATTGCCGTATAACACTGTCACACACCATCAGCTTAACAAATATGTGTCAGGCTCACTCCTCAGACCAAAACAGCATCCGCTGGGTGACTCCCACTCAAGCTCAATCTCAGCTCCTCTCCTCCCTCGCATCTTCTCTATTAGTGTTGGCCTTAGCCACCACCCCGGGAGGCGGGTCACAACCCTAGGTAAACGCCCAGTACCCATTCACTGCTGGGTGGACAGGGGCTTGGGGCATTTTCAGGATATTGGGGGGGAAACAGTGAGTCCCTTATAAAGCTGTAAAATACGGTAGGTACACAGCCCTCAAGTTAACCTCCAGGGCTCCATCCCACCCCTGTAAGTTCACTGCCTAACGGCGCTGTTGCACACACACACACACACACACACACACACACACACACCACACACACACACCACACACACAAAAAAAAAAAAACGGACTAAATAAGCATTTTTACAGTGTTTTTAATACCCGAGTGTTCGCGATCCGCGAGTTTCCGCGTTATGCCGTCCGGAAGACAGCAAGCGCGAAAACTCAGGAGGTAGTATATTATATTATATGTATATATAATACAGCAAACCTCTCGTATTCGGACCCTTATTATTTCGGACATCACATTAAGTCGACTCCTCCTACTCCTCTCCTTTTTTTTTCCAGGCAGCAGGGCAGAGCTTCTATGGATCCATCTTGAGCATATACTTTGTATACTGTAATTGTGGTTTCTTTGTTTGTGTCCTAAATGTTGTATGGGCGAGTGATCTGAGGCCATTGAGCCTTAGGCCCAGATCCAGCAACGGAGTTGGTCTCTCCAGCCTACACCCGCTCTCCCACCAGCTAGATACACCTGCCCTTACTACAGTTATCCACAAGCCTCCCTCGGTAGTTAGTAAACGGGTAGGAAAGGCCCTGACTGCTTGGTTGATAATGACTGATCAAACTTGTCATCAGTCACCAGAACAATAACAAACTGTTTTCTATACTTTCTTGACCAATCACAGTCGAACAAGACGTGGTGACACGGCCTTTAAAGGTCATGTCACACGGACCCTTTTTCCTTTAGTGTTACAGGCCTGCCGGGTAATGAATGTTTTCCCGTTTCCCCAAGACCTTTAAAAAACCCTTATTAAGGTGACGACGCAGTGCTACACTGACCTAAATAATGACAAAACGTGTATATAACAGCTCACATAATCAACTACGATGTATAATAGTGAGTAATAAACCGTAAAACCCTGTCCACCCTTCTGTTAGAGGCTTGCCCCGCCCGTCACCCTGCCTACCTCTCAGGACAACACGTGTGTCATCCGCCTCACCTGTGCCTCCTGAAGAAGACAGGTCATCTACCACGCCCTGTGATAGCTCATAGGATATCACCAGGGATCATAGGGCTCCTCAAGGGATCCTCACGCAACAGACTAATAACCAAAGAAGGAGGAGGAAATCTCCGCCATCAATGATCTGCTGCCGGCTTCCGCTGCTCCAACGTAGACTGACATTACTGTAGACTATATCCCTGTACAGCACTGTATTATGTATTTTTACTGTATTTATTTATTTACATGATTTATCTCATGTTTATTGATATTTGCATGGCTTAGATATGTTCTGTATTCACCTAGAATTATTTTAAATTATTATTATTATTATTTCTATTTTTTCATTCCGCATTATTCGGATTCCTTGCATTACTCGAACACTCCTTGCCAATTAGCCCGAAATAGAGGTTTTACTGTAAATATTTATTCACAGCGCGCAAGTATTGTTCGCGACATCATAACACAGCGTTACAACGGAATTCAGAAAATGTACCTATGGCAGCCTAATAGATCTTCGAGAGAAGATATCTTCACATGAGCGCAGTTTGTTATATAAGGCACGGCAGTCGATCAAGACCGTTGAGAATGTTCGATGCACTTGTCCAATCTTATAGACGAGCTTTTTAAAATCTATCGCCTTCTTCCCGCGAGTAATGTTGAACGAGATACGCGCAATTGGATTTAACTATCATTATTTTCATAATGAGTGGCAAGAAAGACCTAACAAAGCAGCAAATTATAGTTATTGTATCTCTACACAAGGCAGAGAGGCCAGTGGAAGAAATATCAAGGATTGTGGACGTTACGAGGAGATGTTGTGCATAAGTGGGAGGAAAGTTTCACGGTGGGTTGCACCGTCGCGACAGCCGCGACACCAGAACTTATAAGTGGCCAGGGCGAGGATGTAAAAGTCATATAGCAATATTTTTCTTGCTCTTAATTGAGGATGGGCATCCATTTGACATTTCATGACATTTAGGGTGCTTGCTGATGTTTTCTTTTTTTTTCATATTAGACCGCTTATCGCCGCTCGAATTGTCAAGTCAACATTATTGTATTATTTTTCTCATTTTATTTTAGAATGCTTGGGTTTTAAGAGTTTGATGTATCCCATATTAAGATAAATTTTATAAGGAAGGAGCCTGTGTTGCTAGTGATTTAGTGGTAGAAGGTTGTATTGTTTAAAATAGTGACTATTAGTGTTATGGCGTGGCCGCTGCTATGTCTCCCTGTCACCTAAACACCTAAATCACCCTTATCTAAGGCGACACGCAGTGTTTACACTGACCTAAATAGTGACACTTTGTATAGAACTGCAGTTCACAACCAAAATATACATAATAATGAGCATTAGTCATGAAAATAAGCAATCCCTTTTGGGGAAGCCACGGCTGAATCTGGCTCGTGGTAATTTGTTTACCTTTCACTAGAGCTTGAGTTTGACTAGCTACACGTTCGGGTTGTGTTTTGTGATTATTTCTCATTTATTTCACGTGTAGGGAGGGGGACCAAATTCAGCATGTAGTGCCAGTCACTGTTTACCTCCCAACATAGCTACACAGTCTGGTTGTGTTTGTAATTATTTCTCATTTATTTCACAATTTTTCCGGTTTTTTTCATATATTTTTCCCCCCTTTGGGGGAAAATACCCTCGCTATAACGGACAATCGGCTATAACGGAACTCCTCCTCCCCCCCCTTTAGTCCGTTATATCGAGGTTTGACTGTAGTATTATATTATTATATATAATATATTAGTGATGGACCGAATATTTTCGCTTTCCCGCATTCGCAATTGCGTATATTCGCTGTTTTTTCAATATTCGCATTTTGCATTCGCACTCCCACTCGTAGTTGATTGCGAATATGCGAATAATTTGCCCAAATTTAATAAATTTACAATTTTTTTAAATAAAAACAAGTGAATATAAAATTACAGAAGAAAACATTTAAATAATTAAAAGTTTAGCCGAAAGTTAGTTAACAGAATGGGTGATGAGGCGTAGTGGTGCCAAGGCCATAGTCCCTTGAACACTAACTCCATCCTCCACCCCTTTCCCCGAGTAAAGCAGCAGCTACTCTCAAGGTCACTGTTTTCTGAACTCAACTCATTGCCTCGTGCGGTATAAATGCAGTAATGAAGCTCTTCTCTGTCACCCAGGAACCAATCAACTTTCTTTGAAAAAAGAAAAAGTGTTGGGAGCAACCTACTGCGTTATGACGTCCAGTCACACCATGTGGGGTTTTTGGGGTTTTTTTCAAGATTATCTCCAGTGATATTGCACAGTGTAAACTTTGCAATAACATTATTCATGTAAGATATTATCAAGTAAGTATTCGTGTAAGAGTGGGGTCCTCGTCCCACACCTGGCAACATAGAAATTGAAGGGAAATTTTTTTTATACATTCATTTTTTTATGGCTGAACTCTTACAATACATACAAAATATATAAGTTACCTGTATGATATCAAAAAATACTGTATTACGGTACTTGAAATTTTTATGTAATATTCGCAATTCGCAATATTAAAACCAATATTCGCATTCGCATTCGCGAATACAGAAATAGACATTCGGTCCATCATTAATATATATATATATATATATATATTATATATATAATATATATATATATATATATTATATATATATATATATATATAATATATATACAAACATCGATTTCCCGGACTAATAGGGGGAAACACTGGTCCCCGGGAAACCCCAAGTCCGCGAATCGCAAGTAAAGAAAAAAAAAAAAATAATATATATAATATATATATATATATTATATATATATATTATATATATATATATATATATATATATATATGCTATATATATATATAGAGAGAGAGAGAGTGCGATGCCATTACCCCCCCCCGGACTTTTATCCTACTTTTAGTATTTACTGCCCCGGCAACCGAAAATAAAACTACCCCGCCGCGGATTTTTACGTCCCCGGGAGCATGCAGCCACCGGGGCGGGGCAGCAAAAAAGTGTTAAATAGTTCAAGAGACTTTTCCGGGCACCGGGGGGCAGTGGGGGTCGGGGGGCAAGGGTAGCGGGGTGCAGGTAAACCGGGAGTGCCCTTTGTGCCCCAAAATTAAAAAAATACGACCCCCGGGAGCAGGGCTGCCAACGGGCGGGAGGCAGAAAGAAGTGTTTAAAAAAAAATTTAAGTCTCAGACTTTGTTCTTGCCCCAGGGGCTTGGGGAGTCGGGTTTACTGACGGAGGTTTGGAAAGGTAAACCCTGAATTTTGGGTTTTGTCCAAATGAAAAACAATACCCCCCGCTGAGCGGGGCTGCCACCGGGCGGGAGGCGCGGACACGGGAAGCGGGGGTGACAGGAAAACGCTGGGCCCGGGGGGGAAAAACTTGTTAAATTTTTACGAACGGGACCGGGCTTTTAAACGTAAAAAAAAAAAAAAAATAAAAAAAATCCCATGCCGACTTTCCCCCCGGGCCCCCGGATTTTGTCCGGAAAACCCGATACCCGGGGGGAAATCGAGGTGGGAAATCGGGGTTTTGTGGTATATAAAATTTTATATATATATAATTATACCGTATTTGCCGGCACATAAAAAGGGCACCTCCGCATAAGACCCCCCCTATTTTAAAAAGGGGTTTTGAAAAATTTTTTTTTTTTTTTTGAGGAAAAAAAAAAAATTCTCGTAAAAATTATCATTTTTATTAAAAAAAAAAAGGTTTTGGGGGGAAAGGGCAAATTTTTACGACATGTCCCAAAAATCCCCAATTCCGGGCCCCAATGAAGGTGAGTAAAAAATTTGATTTTAGTTAAAAGAAAAGAGAATGCCCAGGGAAAAAAAAAATGGTTTCATAAATCAAATATATTGCAGGATGTCCCACGAATTGATTTTCTAATTTTTTTTGCTCCCTATGCCATATAGCTTGATTTAATGTTGTAGGTTCCCTTTTTGGCTGCTTTTTTTTCTAGGTTTTTTAAACTTTGTGGAAAATTTTGCAGTAAGATTTTGGTATTTTTTTGGTATTTGGCTTTAAAAAGCCCTAGGATTTTTCCCGACACCATCGTGAAAAGCTTTTTTAAAATTTTTGAGTTTTTAAACCCCCCTTTTTCCCCGGGGCGAAATTGAATAATAATGGCATTACCCCCCTTAGTCCAAAAATTTCTACCTTTATTTTCAGCCAAAATTTAAAAAATTTTGGTTAAATCAATTATTAAAGGGTAGGGGTTTGGGGGTTTGGGTTTAAAGTAACAGATAAATATAGAGAAATAACAAAAAAATTCCCAAATTTAAAAAGGGCCCAGTGGTGAAGCTTTTAGCAATGTTTGCGGGGGGGACCGCGGGGAAGGTTGCCCCCCAAAATAACACATGTAAACAAACATTTGATTTCCGCAAAAACGAGAGCCAGTTTAAATTAAAAAAAAACACTTTCAAAACTATTCAGGAGGACTTAATTTGGGGCTCAAAACGGGGGTTGGGTCCAATAAAAAAAATTCAAAAGATTTTTAGATAACACTAAGGAAACCATCTCTCCCTTGTTTTTAAATTGTTGTAATTTTTGATGGGCACCTTTTTTCGGATCAAGATATTTGCATTTTTTTAAACCACATATGAATCTTTTAACGTCCGGGGTTGTTTAGTTTTCCTTCGGGAAGGTACAGGTGAAGGCGGATTCCCCCCTCAAAAATCACGGCACCCGTTCCGTCACCCGTCCCTTTGGATTCAACCTATTCGTAAAGGTTTTCCGTCTTTTTAACGGCGGGTTCCTGTTTTTTACCCCTCAAAACCCGCCCTTGTTTCCTCAGAGGCTATGCTTGAAAAAATTTTGCATTAATAGCATTTTGTCATAAAGAAGAAGGGATTTTAAAACTCTAAAAGAATTTTTTTTGGGACAAAACCCTTGAAAAAATGAAAATTAATAAAGCAGGGAAACCCTTCTCTTTAAACTTTAAAAAATATTTTTCCCCCAGAAACCTTAAAGGGAAGGGGGATTTGGGATGTTTAGAGCCTTTACGGCGGCGCACCATTTATTTGGTAACCTTTTTTTTTGGGTTTGAATGAAAAAAAATTTTATAAGGGTTTTGTGAGGAGCCCCGGGGGTCCGGGTAAACCCAAATTTTCCATGATGGTAGGGTTTGTGTTTGGGCCCTTGAGGCGGAGGGGGTGTGGCCCCGGGGAAGGGGTCTTTGGTTTTTGGTTTTGTACCGTGGGAAGACTTTTGTCCCGTCTACGGGTTTACCATTGCACCCTTTTTACAGCATTTCTTTCATAAAAGTTTCCTTATCCGTAAAAGGTACGGGGGTGGGATTGGGTGTCGAGGTGGCCCAAACCCCTATCTGTTTTCCCGGGTTTTCCCCCTTTCCCCCTTGTTTCCACTTAGCGGCGTTTAGAAACCCCACACGCAAATACACCCTTTCACGGTTTTGGGCCCCCCCCCTGTCTGGGCCCGGGATAAAAGGCCGGAGGGTTTCCCTGACGCTGACCAATTGGGTCCCCGCCGACACAACTGAAAACCACCGCCAGTTAATTCAGCACCCAAAGGACACCAAGAAACCAACGCCGCGCCCCTCTTTGTCCCACTTTGTCCAATAAACCCTTGTCAAAAAAATTTACAAAGCCAAACACCCCCTTTTCCCCAACCCTTGTGTGATAGAAGACCCCCAAAAGATATTTACCCCTCCCCCCTCACCACTCACACTCCTTCAAATAAAACTCTAAAAAACGTTTCTTTTTTTTCCACTATTCCATTTATCAAAAATTTAATCAACAACTCATTCCACCAAAAAATTTCCCAAACCCACTATTTTTGCCTCCCTTCTATCTTCCTCATTTCAACTTTTGGGTTGTCAATTTGGGGTGGGCCCCTGAGTCGAAGGGGGTTTAAAGGGGCGAATCTAATTGGGGGAATTTTTGTTTTTTCCCATGGGGGGCGGGGGGGAAATTCTGAGCTTTAAATGACCCATGGGGGTGCGCGGAGGGCGTCGCCGAGACGTTTTATCGCCCTTTTTTAAAATTTGGAGAGCACCCAGGGGGGGGTGGAGATGTTTACATCTGACGGGGGCCCCTTTTTCAGCAAAAAATTTGGGCTATCTTGTTGCCCAGCTCTTTTTTTCTCTTAAACTCCAACCTTTTTTACTATTATGCTTTACTTTTGATACCCAGCTACAGATTTGTGCCATTTGAACTACTGCCAACCCAGATAACTCCAACCCCTTTAGTAAATACCCCCGGGCTGTTCTGCTTCTTTTGCCCGCCCCTTTCATGCGCTAAATGGCCGCATTAATGCGGGGGGAAACTTTGCTTCCCTTTTTTAAGGAAAAAGTGCATCTTTGCGCCGGCAAATACGGAAAAATTTATATATATTTTATATATATATTATTTTATATTATTATATATTTATATATTTTTTATATATATTAAAATATTATTAAAATTTTATATATATATATATACGGGGAAAAAATCCCCTTTTTTACCCGGGTACCCAAAAAACCCGGGAAAAACCCCAAAAACCCGGAATTTTTTGGCAGGAAAAGAAAATAGTTTTAAAAAAAAAAAAAGTAAAAAATTTTTTTAATTTTAAAATTTTCCGCCGTAGAGTGAGCCCCACCTATCGCCACCTTTTTTATTCCCGCCAAATCCCATGCGCTTGATAATTCAGTTTTATCATCCGGGGGCAAGGTCGTGTACCCGACCCCGGGAGGGGTATTTTGAGCCCACCCCACATACCCCCCCAAACCACACCCCACATCCCACCCAACACACCCCCCCCACACTTTACCAACAGGTGAAATGGGTGGTATGTGGGGTTTTTTTTGGGTTTTGTGTGTGTTTGGGTGGAAATTTTTGGGTGTGTGTTTTTGGGGGTGGTATTTGTGTGTTTTGTGTGTTGGTTGGATGTTTGTGTGTTTTTTTGGGGGGGTGGTATGTGTGTGTGTGTGTTTTGGGGTTTGTTTTGGTTTTTGTGTGTGGGGGTTTTGGGGTTTGGTATGTGGTTGTGTGTGTTTTGGGGGGGTATGTGTGGGGTGGGGTGTTTGGGGGGGTTTATGTGTGGGTGTGTTTTTGGGGTTGGTATTTTGGGGGTGTGTGTGTTGGGGGTATTTTTTTTTGTGTGTGTTGGGTTTTGGGTTGGAAAAGGCCCTAGACATTTTATAGGAAATTCAGGGCCCTATTTGCGCTTGGCGCCGGGGTTTTGGTCCCCGCTGGCGGATCCCCAATTAAATGTTTTTCTGGTGGGGGGAAAGGATTTCCAGTTTTTGTGGGAGGGTTTTTTTAGGCTCATATTTGGGCCTCCCCAAAGAGTAGCGGGTGCGGCCCAGCAAACACCCGAAGTAAATTGCAGTGGTGGCTGATAGGAAACAGGCATGGGATAATAAAAAACGGGGATAGAAAAAAATGTTTTTTAAAGAGCCAAATAAATGGCAACGCGGCCCCCAGCCGCCATTTGGGGGGATCCCCGGGCGGCCCCCGGGTCGCTCAATCTGTTACGGTCCCCCCCCCGACTACACCCCCCCCAGCCCAAAGGGCGTCTTCTGGGGCCTCTTTGCCACCTCCTTTTCCCGTTCCCCGGGGTTTTTTGGGGCTTTTTTCCTTTCTAACAGACGCAGGGGAATTTATACCCCGAGGGAAGGAGGGCTTTAAAGGCAGACGCAAGCGGAGGCAAGGACGAGTCGCTAGACCCGGAAATCGACCACGTGTTGGGGCCCCCGACGAAAGGGGCCACAGGGTCGAAGGGAAAAGGTTCTTTATAATCATAAACCTAAACCCTTTTTTCTATTCCCCCCGCCAGATAAAGAAGCGGTTGGCTATCCCTAGGCCTAGTAGGGAAAATATTTGGGCGTGATTTTAGTGGGTGAAACTTGGTTGGGGGGTGCTATTTTTTTTTATGTGTAGATCTTGTAAATAAACTAGATAAAGGGGTTTTTCCAAGTGTTTATTGTTTACCCTGTATTAGTCCCGGACTGTGCTTCATAAATGATTTAAACAAGAACCCGAAGGTGTTTTAAAATTTTTGAGAGGGGAAGTGAAGTCTTTAAGGGACTTTAAAAACCCCCCGTAAAAATCAAAAAATTTTACGGTTGTATGTGTGGGTGTGTGTTTTTGGGTGGTATGTGTGGTGTGTGTGTTGGGTGGTATGTTTGGGTGTGTGTGTTTGGGGGGTAGTGGGGTGTGTGTGTGTTTGGGGGGGTAGGGGTGGGGGGTGTGTGGGGGGTGTTATGTTGGGGGGGTTTTTTGTTGGGGGGGTTTTTGGGGTTGGTGTTGGGGGGTTGGGTGGGGGTTTTGGGGTGTTTGTGTTGGGTGGTATGTGTGTGGTGTGGTTGGGTGGGTTTTGTGTGGGTGTTTTTTGTTATTTCAAAAAAAACAAAACATACAATATTTTTGTTTTTTTTAGTAAAAGCATCTTTTTTTATGTTATACTTTCCCCCTTAACCGGACCCTTTTTCCCTTAAACCCGGGTACCCCGGGAAATCCGGATTTATTTGGTAAAAGGGATTTTTTTTGTTATATTTTATTTTATATATATATATTATTATAAATATATATTTTATATATATATATATATTTTATATATTTATATAGACAATGGTACCTTGTTTTCCCAATTTTCCCCAACCTTTCGAGTTTTTCCCAGTTAGACAGTCGCTCCCATTTTGGGGTTTTTTTCTTTGATTTTCGGGGGCCAAAATTGGGGTTACGATTTTTTTTTTTTTTTTATATATTATAATAATTTTATATATATATATAAAATATATATATATATATCTTTTTATTATTATCTATATAATAGTTTTATATATTATTTTAAATTTTAATATTTATATATATTTTAATTATACGAGAGCTTTTAGATCCCCCGCCCCTAGTTTTGGGGCAGCGGGAAAGCCCTAACATCCGCCCAGGAAACCCCCGTCTCCTCGTTTTCCCTTTTTCGTGGTTTAACCCCACCGTGGAAGCATTCCCGTTGTGTTGTGCTCACACAGGCGAAGGCCAAAAGGGAGAGGGTGGTGCAGTACTTTTAGCGGCGTTCCACCCACGCTGTTTTCCAACAGCTGATACACAGAGTTAAAATTGGCAAAAAGCAAAGGCGGAGGGGGGAGTGCAGTACGTTTAGCGCATTTCCACCCACAGTTGTTTCCAACAGCTGATACCAGAGTAAAACCGGCGAAAGCAAATGGGGAGGGGGATGCAGTACGTTTAGCGGCAGTTAAACCCCCGCTGTTTTTAACAGCTTTTCACGAGTGTAAACACTGGGGAATGCAAAAGGGGGGAGGTGAGTGGGGTCCATCAAAAGGTCAGTAAAAAAATTGGGGGTTTTTTGGGGGGGGGAAAGGATTAATGGATTTCAATTAAATTTATGGGGAAAATTGATTTGATATCACAAATTGAGTTACGACTCGTTTAAAGAAAAATTAAATCGAACAAAGGGACCATGCATATATATTTATATATAATTTTATATTAAATATATAATAATTTATTAATAATTTTAATATATATTATAAAAATATTATATTTTATATATATAATATTATATTATATATGTATATATATATTATTAATATATATAAAATTTTATATAATATAATAATTTCCCCTATTTTCCGGGCATAAACGCGTTTTTTCTAGAAAAGGAAAGCAAAATTCACCCGCGTCTATCGGCCCTTTTACTAAAGAAGGCGGGGAGAGAAGGCATATGGCCTGGTGTATTCTAAGGGGGTCTCAAGTGATCTGTGTTTAGCAGTAGACCCCTGAACACAAAAGTGTAACTGTGTTCTAATAATACAACAGTAATGCATAAAACCAAGAAAAAATTTGAGTTTGAGAAAAAAAGAGGGGGGGCAAAAAAGGTGGCTGTTTTTCTGCCAAAATGCCGTCTATGTAAAAATACCCCCCCCCAGTCCTGCTGCCCCTTCCACTGAATGGAGGAGAAAGGGTAGCCTTTATACCACCTCGATTTCCCTCAATCCTCACCCCTGTATCTCTATGGATAAAAAAATTGTTTCATAATGGGAAAAATGCTAGTACAGGGAAAAAACCTTTTTATCCGGGTAATCCGGCTTCCGGGGGAGCCCGGTTATGGAAAAGTCCCGGGGAATGGGGAAGTATCTTACAAAATGCATTTACTAAAAATAAACAAATTTTGTATGATTGTTTGTATTGTTAACACACCCACACTACCACCCAAACACACAACACACACATACCCCCAACACAAACCCACACATACCACCCAACACACACACACAAAAACCACACATACCACCCAACACACACACCCAAAAAACCAACCCCACAAAACCCCCCCAACACACACACACACAAAATACCACCCAAACACACACCAAAATACCCCCCAAACCACACACCACACACCCCATTACGGGTGGTATGGTGGGTGGGTGTGGGGGGGTGGGATGTGTGGGGGGTGTGGTGTTGGGTGGTAGGTGGGAGACTCAAAATCCACTCCGGTCGTGGGGGTACACTGCCCTTGCCCACGGACGATAAACATAAATTACCCATAGCGCTTTGGCCCATTAGGGGCGGAAAAAACGGGTGGCCTCAGTCTACGGCGGCAAAAAAAAAGAAAAATTTTGTTTTTTTTTTATTTTTAATACATTTACTTACCTCCCACAATTCCCGGTTTTTGGGGTTTTTTTCCCGGTTGGGGTATGGATAAAGGTATTTTCCGTAAAAGCTGCAAAGGTACCTGTAACAGGACAAAAACCCTTCCCCCACACAGGACAGAAGCCTTCCCACATACACCCAAAACCCCAAAAACCCTCACACGCCCCACTTTTTCCGCCTCAAGGGCCGAATCCACCCTACCATCCCTTGACCCTTTCCTCCCGAGGAAGTAATAAAACCCCCGCGAGGGGTAGACCCCAGGTTAAAAAATAGCGAATATCTTCGATCCCCAAAATCGGTGCCCCAACAATAACAAAAAGTTTAGATAACGGAAACAGGGTATTTTTCAGGAAATACCCTGTAGGTCTCACGGCCCTTTTTTGTTTCCCTTTTTTTCTTAGTTCTTATGTAAAGTTTACCTTTCGTGTTTTTCAAACATTTCTAAGCTTCCACTGCCCCTAGAGGGTAATTTAATTTTTTTCTCTATACTCTTACAAACCCAAACCCACCTAACCTTACCCAATTGATTTAACCCCAAATTTTGCTTTTTTGGCTGAAATAACAGTAATTTTGGGGTACTGTAAGCCTTTTGTATTTTGTTCGCCCTGAGAAAAAGGGCTCAAATACCCAAAAATAAAAAAGATACACGATAAAGGGGGAAAAAGCCTAGGGGCTTTAAAAGCCCCCATCGAATAATTTCATTATTTACTGAAATTTTTCCCGTTAACACATAGAGAAAAACAAAAAAAGGTATACTTACAACATTAAATCTAAGAAATGATTTTAGATAAAATTTTAAAAATCAATTTTGTGGGCATCCTGCAATAAAATGACCGAGTTTTTGGGTTACCTACATATTTTTTTACATTTTTTAAATGTATAATTTTTTTATTTTCCATTTACTGTACTGGAATTGTATTTTGGGGACATGCTCAAAATATTGGGTTTTTCCCCCCACAAAAACCCTTTTTTAATAATTAAAAAATTTATGAAAAAAATAGTCCTCAGAACCTAAAAATTATTTTTTCCCCAAAAATTTTGTAAAATTCGGGTGCTCTTTTGCGGAGGTGCGTCTTATGCGCCGGCAAATACGGTATAAAATTATATATACTATATACAGGTTGACCATCACTAATCGGCAATATATATTCCGGTTCCATCAGTTTTCCCGGGCAGAATTTGGGAGCGCAGTTCCAAATTTCTCGGGTTGGCGCGCCACGGGTTTTCGGGAGGCGCCGTTTATGTTTTGTCTTCTTCTTCTTCTTGTGACCTTTCTGCTTTGCAGGTCGTCTGTCAAGCCGAGCTCGAGCGCTGTACCCAAAATCAGCTGTATGCTCACGCTTCCGACAGCAAACAAGCTTTCCCTTTCTCATTTATTTGCCGTAATTGTTAAAATCTGCTGCTGTATAGCCCCATCATGGATTCGGCGAATAAAGAAGTGGCGTAAAATGCAAACATCGCTCGTTGTCGATTGCGGGAAAAGTTGAACTGTTTAAAAAGACTTGATAGTGGTGTGTCTGTGCGAAGTGTTTGTGAAATGTACAGCATTGGGTCTTTCAACAGTCTATGATATAAAAACATAAAGAAAAAGTGCAAAATTCTTACGACAGTGGATCAAAAAAGCAGATGTTTGTAAGGAAGTCAATGACAGAGGTAAAAGTTCTGATCTGGACCAAGTGCTGATAACAGGGTTTAATCTTCATGTAAGTGCAGGGACTAAACATCAATAATCCGGAAATTTCGAAAATCCGGCAGTCCTAAGGCCCCGTGGTTGCCGGATTAGTGATGTATATGTATATATATATATATATATATTTTATATATAATATTATATATATAATATATATAAAATTATATATATATATATATATATATTATATATATAATATATATATTATAATATATATATATATATATATATATAAACGTATATATTATATATATATATATATAAATATATATATATTATATATATATATATATATCTATAATATATATTATATTTTACCGTATTGCCGGCGCATAAGACGAAACCTCCGCATAAGACGCCCCCCTTTTTTACAAAGGGTTTTGAGAAAAAAAAAAATATTGCATTTTTTTGATGGAATTTTTTTTTTTTCGTAAAATTATAAGTTAATAAAAAATAAAGATTTGTAGGGGAAAGCAAATGATTATAATTATGAGCATGTACCTAAATACAATATTCACTGTGCAGTGAATGTGAATGAAAAATTATACTAGTTAAAATGTAAAGAGAATGACAGTGTAAAAAAAATCGGTCATAAATCATAATATATTGCAGATGCCCCACGAATTGCTTTTCCCTAATATTTGCGACCTATGACATATAGCTTTAGATTTAATGTTGTAGGTAGCCTTTGTTGTTTTTCTGCTGTGTTTAGACTTTGTGGAAAATTTGCAGTATAGATATTGGTATATTTTGGTAGTAGGCTTTCAAAAGTCCTAGGACTTTTACCGACACCATCGTGTAGCTTTCTTCATTATGAGTATTTGACCCCATTTCCCATGGCGCAATTGAATAATAAGGCATTACACGTAGTACCGAAAATCTACCATTACTTCAGCCAGAAAGTTAAACTTAGGTTAAATCAGATTAGGTTAGGTTAGAGGTGAGGGTTGGTTTAGTAACAGATGATATAGAGAAATAACGAAAACTACCAATAATTGGCAGTGTGAAGCGTAGCAATGTTTGCAGGGCCGACCTGGAGGGGCAGGTTCCCTCCCCAACATACACACATGAAAACAAAAATTGATTTTCCGACAAATTGAGAGCCAGATTAATTCAAGACACATCAAAACTATTCAGGGGACTTAAGTTTCGGCCTCGAAATCGGTGGTTGTCCAATAACAAAAATTCACAAAGATATTTTGATAACACTGGTAACCTCTGTACCTTGTTTTATTGTTGTAATTGTGAAGGGCAAACCCTTGTCGGGATCGCGATATTTGCACTAGTTTACACCTATGAATCTATCTATCAACAGTCGCGAGGGTTGATTAGTCTTCTTCAGGAAAGGTACAGGTGAAGGCTGATTCCACACTCTGAAATCACGGCCCGGTTCCCTCAGCCGTGCCTTGTATCACACTATTCATCATGGTTCTGTCATTTTCGGCAGTTCCTGCTCACCCTCTAGCAGCATGGTGCCTCAGAGGCTATGCTTGAAGAAATTTGCATTTAAAAGCACTTCTGTCGGATGAAGAAGAGGAGTTGAACTCTAAGACATGTTTTGGGTACATAAAGCCTTGAGAAAACGACAAATTTTTAGCACGGCACCAGTCTCATTACGTTAAAAAATTCTTCCCCAAAAACCGTTAGTGACAGGACAGTGAGTATTGGAGCGTACGTGACGGCGGCACACCGTTTAGTGTAACACGTCAATTTTTGAATGTAAGAAATTCTAAAGGATGTGATGAACAGTGTCCTGTCACCAATTTCACCATGTGGTATGGTGGGGATTCGGCCTTGAGGCGGACGGTGTGGCGCCGTGATGGGTCTTGGTCTTGGGGTTTTCCGGTGTGGGAAAACTTTTGTCCCCTCTACAGGTACCAAATTTCAGCCCTTTTTTCTAGCACTCTTTCATACAGTTTTCCTTTATCCGTAGAGGTACAGGTTTGAGGATTGAGGGGTCGAGGTGTACAAACGCCTATGCTGTCTCCTATCTCATCTTGCTTACCACTGTAGCGGCGCTAACACACACACGCACATACAACCTGCATCGGCTTAGGCCCCCCCCCTGTCTGGGACCAAAAATTAGAGGCCCAGGGGTGACCTGACGCTGACCTGAAATTGTCCTCGCCGACACAACTGCAAACACCCAGCCAGGTCATTCAGTCAGCTACAGGACACACAGAGACACACAGCTGCGCACCTCTTGTCCCCAACGTGTACAATGACTCGCTGTCAAATAAAACTACAAAGCCAGGGCCCCTTTCTCCATCCTTGTGTATGGACAAAACTCCCCAAGATACTACACTCCCTCTCCACCGCTCACACTCCTTCAAATGAAACTTTAACACGCTCTTTGTTTCACTATTCCATTTATCTACAAAACCCAGTCCCAGCAAAAAAATTTCCCTCACCATTTTTTTGCCTTCTCCCTATCATCTCCTTCCAACTGTTGTGTCAACTTGTTGGCCGAGTCGAATGCGGTTAAGGCGACTTCTAATATGCGGGATGTTTGTTTTTTCCATGGGTGCGGGGAGGAGGGCTGAGCCGGTAATGACCCTGGTGGGTGCACGGAGGGCTGTGCCGAGACGTTTTATCAGATGTTTTACAATGGAGAGCAGCACCGGAGGTGGATGTTTACATCGACACGGCCACTTGGGCAAACAGCAATCGCTATCTTGTTGCCCAGCTCTTTTTTTTCTTTTAAAAACCCCAACCTTTTCTTAGTATATAAAAAAACGTTTAACATTAAAAATTTGTGCTCGGACCCTGCTCAGCAAGGGGTCCTCCGCCCCTTTAGAAATCCCAGGGGTTTTTCTGCTTCTCTCCCCGACCTCCTCTCATGCGCTAAAGGCCCATTAGAGCAGGGTAAATTTTGCATTCTTTTTAAAGGGAAAAAACTGCGCTTATGCCCGGCAAATACGGTATATATATAATATTATATTTTTATATATATTATATTATATATATATAATATATTTTATTATATAATATATTAATATTTTATATAATATATATATATATATATCCCGGGGGTCCCGCATAAACTTTCACATAGAGGTTTCCCCTATAGAGCAAACGTTTAAAATTTAAAAACATTTAAAATTTTTTTTTTTTTTTTTTTTTTTAAAAATAAATAAATTAAATTTTTTTGTTTAAAAATGAAAAGGATCTATAGAAAATTTAGCCATCAAGTAGGGGAAATCCGGTAGTTCTCATATAGAGCGCCAAAATATTGTACAGAAAAGTGAGCAGCCCCATAAGAGGCTTGCGGGAGCTTGCGTTTTTTAAACCGGGGTCTTTTTAACCGGGTGCCCCCCTGGCGCAAACCGTGGATGGTGATAAGGAGGGGCACAGCGTGGGGTCCCCACGGGGATGGCGTTGAGGGGGGCATGAGTGGGGAACGGTTGGGGAGAAAAAGCCAATTTCATCCATAATTACCAAAAAAAAAAACATTTTGTGAAGGGAAATTTTGTGATCCTTCACAATATAGTCATTTATCTTAAATTTTTTGAAGGGTTTCATTTGAAGGTACATCGCATTGGGTCTGGGGTTTGTCGTCGGTGTTTTCAAGTTATCAGCTGGAGCGGGGGGTAAACCCCGCCAGTTCTGGGAGGCACGCAAGGGAGTCAGGGGGGGAGGTTTTTGGCAATTTTTCCACCAAAAAATTCCCCCTGACGGAAAATTTTCCTTTGAGTTTTGAGTTTGAGGGGTTTAGTGGACGTGAAAAAAAATTTTAGCCAACGCTCACTCGCCATACTCCGGCTTTGGTCAAACTGCTCATTCGTGACGAAATTAAAGACCTCCCAAAATACCTCGGAACCCTCACCCCCTTTCTAAAACCCTATTAGATTTAAGGTAAGCAACAATATCCTATTTTATCATTTTTATTATAACTTTCATTTACATATGTTTTGATATGCATGGGTGTGAAGTATAAATGTCGGGAACGTTAGGGAGGACCGATCGACCAATATCAATTTTTCTCATAGGTTATGTGTTTCACATAGAGCGAATTTACATAGAACGACCTCGTTTATCGACCAATTTCTCGTTTAATGTGGGACCTAGTGTATATATATATATATATATATATACAGTCGACCCTCGATTTAACGGACCTTGATTTAACGACTTCGGATTTAACGGACTCCATTCGCGAGACATATTTGCGGGCAAGAATGGCATATCAGACCGTTATAGCCGCTCGAATCGTCAACTCAACATAATTTTTTTTGTTTTATTTTGGAATGCTTGGGTTTTAAGGTTTTAATGTATCAGATATTAAGATATATAAGGTAGGAGCCTGTGTTGCTAGTGATTTAGTTGTAGAAAGTGTGTATGTGGGTTAAAATAGTGAATATTAGTATGTATTTAAATTTCTTGACTCTTTCTTCTTCTTGTGACCTCTTTCTCTTAAGTTTCGCTTCGTGGTCCTCTCCTCTCCTCTCTTCTCTCCTCTAGTGTTAGCTGAAGCTTCCACCCCGGGAAACTGCAAACCATCACACACACACAGCTGTTCGCCTGCACTGTTTTCGTCGGTGGTAAACAAACATGGCTCCGATACCCAGGCATGCTGTCGATGCTATACACTTACTTATGTATATTGTCAATCGTAGCAAGGACAACTAGCTAAAAAGTGCATGGATGCGTTCATGGTTGACTCGTCAGAACTCATCAGACTCGTCCTCTGACATCGATGGAAAAAAGTACTAGTGTGACGGCACCTTTAAGTGTCCGCCACTCGGAGCACATGTTTACAAGCTCAGTTTAAGCTGTGTTCGCCTGTTTTTTCGGTGTATTTTATCCTTATTTAGACTTGTTCGTGCAGTGAAGTTATTATGGCATCGAAAAGAAGGGAAGTGGTAAAAGAAGAGAGTGAATCTAAGCATTGCAAAGAAATTAGAACGTACACACCAAACCTTGTTTTCCCGGACTAATAGGGGGGAGCACTGGTCGGGAACCGCAAACGTTCGGGAATCGCAAGAGTCCGAGGCCATTACCCACCTCCGGACGTTTAATCCTACTCTAGTATTTACTGTCCGGCAACCGCCAATATCTACTACCCCGCGCGGACTTTTACATCACTTTGTTGTTGTTTTAGGCTGCGAGGATCCTTGGGAACACTTTGAGCCTTGGTGATGTCCTATGATGCTATCACAGGCACTGTAGTTGACCTGTCTTCCTCAGGAAGCACAGGTGAGGCGGATGACAGCCTGTTGCCGGGAGGGTGGACGCCAGCCGCCGCGACGTTCAGGGTGAGGAGTTGAGAGCGTAGCACTACATGGTGGGAGTGGAAGTGCTGACACTGCAGCAGAAAGTGTTCAATAGTCTCAGAGACTTTCTGCACCAGGGGCAGTGGGGGTCGGGGACTAACGAAGGCCGTGCAGGTGAACCGTGAGTGTTTCTTGTGCCCAAATGTAAACAATATGATCGCTGACCATGGTGCCACCTGGCGGGAGGCAGCAGAAAGTGTTCAATAGTCTCAAGAGACGTTCCTGCACCAGGGGTAGTGGGGGTCGGCGGACTAACAGAGGTGGTGCAGGTGAACCGTGAGTGTTTCTTGTGCCCAAATGTAAACAATACGATCGCTGACCATGCTGCCAACTGCGGGAGGCAGCAGAAAGTGTTCAATAGTCTCAGAGACGTTCCTGCACCAGGGGCAGTGGGGGTCGGGGGACTAACGGAGGCGGTGCAGGTGAACCGTGAGTGTTTCTTGTGCCCAAATGTAAACATACGATCGCTGACCATGCTGCCACCTGGCGGGAGGCGCGGACACTGACCAAGGGTGACAGGAGATGCTCGGACCGCCGATAAACTTTGTCGATTTAAGGACTGGACCAGACATTTGTCCGGGACTCTGACATATCCCCGGACCTCGGATTTTGTCCGGCAAATCCGATATCGGGAAATGGAGGTCGGGGAAAATGAGGTTGTGTGTATTAAGAAGGTGGAATCATGCTTCTGTTGCCCGGGTGCATGACTAGTATGGAGTAAAGAAACAAACAGTGAGTGATGTTCGCAAATCTAAGGACAAAATCAGAGAATATGCTGTGACATTAAATGTTCATGCAAGTAAGGATAGGAAAGGAGTGTTCGACAAAACATGAAAGTTCCTCAGAGTGTAGCCCTACATGTGTCTTACATGTCTAACGACAACACTGCTGCTGCCGCGGCCGCGCTGCCAGGCGTGGATGAGCGCTTTGCTTGTATTTTCATCTTTACTTATATATATGAAAAATAGCCATTAAATGCGATTATATGTTATATTCACCTGGAAGGGATGATATTTCATAGCGTACCAACCCCGAAATGAGCGAGCCTGGAGACTCACTACCTCTCCTAATACCAGTCCTGAGCAGTCGTGGGCGAGCATGCCAAATCCAGCATATAGCGCCAGTCACTGTTTACCTCCCATATAGCTAAAACGGTCTGGTTGTGTTTGTGATTATTTTTTCATTTATTTCACAGCGGGGAGGAGCGTGCCAGATCCAGCATGTAGCGCCAGTCACTGTTTCCCTCCCAGCATAGCTACACGGTCTGGTTGTGTTTGGTGATTATTTCTTATTTATTTCACAATTTTACCTGTGTTCTTCCCATATTTTCACACCCTTTGGAAAATACCCTCGCAGTTTAAAGGGCAAACTGCTTTAAAAAAGGGGCCCCTTCCCCCCCTTTTAGTCTGTTAAATCGAGGGTCACTGGCATATATATATTATATATATATATATATAATATATATATATATATAATATATATATATATATATATATATATTAAAATATATATAAAACGCATCAAAAAAATTTGGCGATGTGATTAATACTTTTGATATACCAATTTCTGAATTATGCAACTTTTTCTCAGAGCTCTAATTACAACACACAAATCTAAAAAATTTGAATCTTTTAAGGTATCTAGTATTCTCAAACAAAACCCGACACACCACTAACTGTCTCCCTTACGTCCCTACAAATATCCTTATGATTTATTGAACAATATAATATGCATTGAAATCTTAGATATTTCAACTATTATATGCATTTAATTTAAAGCATTATTAAATATATGCATAACACTAGGGTCCACAAAAAAAACGAAAATTGGTCGATAAACGATATCGTTCTATTGAATTCGTTTCTATGAGAAACACATAACCGCCTTTTGGGAAAAATTTATTTGGGGTCGATCGGTCCCCCCCCAAACCAACCCCATAATTTAAAACTCATTCAACCCTGCATAAAAAAAACATATAAAAAATTTATAATTTATGCAGAGTTTTATGAAAATTTAGGCATATTTTTTGTTTCCCTTTCAATCTAATAGGATTCTTTTACCGGGGGGGGGGGTTCCGGGGCCCATCTTGGAATTTACTCATTCGTCTTTGGATGCATTTGTGCCCAAGAGCTGGGAAAGTGTGGGGGAGTGAGCTTTGGGCCCCTTGTTTTTCTGCCACGTCCATCAAAAAACCCCTCAAACTCTGACGGGCTGGGCGGGGGTTTTCATTTGAAGGGCCGGTGGGGGTTTTTGAGGGGCCAGGCTTTTGCTCGCGGCAGAGGCAGGCTGTGGTGCGCGGGGCAGGGGCGGGGTCGGCAGGGGCAGGTTTGTGGTGTTTTTGGGGCATGTACCGAGTCATGAGGGTCTCCCTTACCTTGTTACCCCGGGGGTTTTTCGTAAAGAGCGATTTTGGGTTGAGAAATTTGCCATAAACCTGGTTGACTTCGCTTGGGGGCCTCGTCAAAACTGGTCTAGGCTTACCCGCTCAAAAGCTGATAACTTTAAAAAAAAACCAAAAACCGACGACGACACCAAACCACCACAAAGATTAAAGTGTACCTTCGAATAAAAACCCAAAAAAAATTAAAAATAACGGTTGATATTGTGAATGGTTTTAAAAACATATACCTTCAAAAGGGATTTTTTTGGGGTAATAATGGATGAGAATTGCCGATCACTCTGCCACCCTCCCCCCAATCTTCTGGCCCCCCGCCGCCCCCGTGCCCCTCACCCAATCACCCTTGCCACGGCTTGCGCCAGCGGGGCCCAAAACCGGCTTATAAAAAAGTGCCTCGGTTAACAAAAAAGCAATTTCCGCTCCCCAAATTCCCGGGCCTTTATTGGGGGGGTTTGTCACTGAGGCGGGGAACACCCTACGGTACAAAAAACTACCTCGTGTAGGTCCCCAAGGCCTCTTGTATTTTCCTTATTTTTTATTTTTTTTATAAGGAAAAAAAGTTTGGGGCGGCGAAAAAAGCCCCAAAGCAAAACTCAGGCGACAGTGAGGGGGGTCCACAATCCCGCTTTCTACGTCACTTCACCGGGACGTTCGTCCCATTTTTTGGCGTCTATATGGGGAACCCTCAAAATTTGCCCTACTTTGATGGCAAAAATCTTTCTAATGGTCACTTTCGTTCCAAACCCAAAAATTTTAAAGAAATTTTAAATTTATTAAAAAAAAAAAAATAAAAATTTAAATTCTTTTAAATTTAAATTTATGAAGGTCGTTCCTTTACAGTAAAAGCCTTAAAAACTCGGGACTGTATAACTCGGGAAATTTTATATAACTCTGGGATGGCAAAGACATTTTTTTAACACACACACCTATACCTATAGCACTTTTAAAGGGAGTGAGCTGAGCTCATCGAGGGTGGGGATTTGGGTTTTTCCCTTTCCCCCTGGGGGCGCAGGCAGGGGTTTTTTATGTTAAAGCCTGTGATTAGAGGCTCATGCCGCCCCTGTGTCCTCCCCTGCCTTTACAGTCAAGGTAGAGTTAATGGGCAGGGGTTTTTGGGGGGGTTCCTTTTGGCCACTCGATGGTGCAGAAAAATTTCAAATGGAAAAAAGGGGGCTCACGGGACGAAATCCGGGGCTTTGAGAATTTCCCAAATTTTATACATTCTACTCCCCCTATGGGACATAAGAAATGCTGTTTTCAAGAGACAGTGTACAAGTCAGAAACAAAAGAAAAATTTTAGCCTTTTTTAAACCAAAGGGCCCCACCCAGGGAAAACCCCGCCCTTACAAGTAGTGAGTTGGTTTCAGCTTCCTGAGCAGTATCTCCCCCGTCTGCCAACCACTTTTCGGGCACAAATAGTGACCCCGAGTTTACATAAAAAATAAATTTTGTACATTATTTATTTAAGGGCCCGTTTTACAGTTTAAGGTACAATATAAATGTTGGAGTAAATTTAAATGCCCCAAATGATGTAAAAAATTTAAATTGTAAGGTCAGTACTGTATACAATACAATTTCAGGTTTTGATTATAAAATGATACCAGTTTTTAAAATGGGGCCTGGGGGGGGGGGGGGGGGGGGGCCCCCCTAAAATTTTTCAGGTTTTCAACAAGGCTCCCCTTTCCCTTTGGGTTTCATGCCTGCTGCTACCAGTTTTATTGGTAAGTGTATTTTTTTGTTTTACGTACTGGGACTAAAATTTTTTTTTTTTTTTTTTTTTTTACCACAAACAGAAGGGGGGACATTGCATAATCGGCAAGGGCCAGAGGCCCCTATCGTGGGCCCAGTTATAAGGGTTTTACTGTATAGGGGAAACGCTCTATTTCGAAAACGTTTTTGTGGGGCCCTAGTGTATTAATACATCTTCTCTCCTGAGTAAATGTGGGGAGGCTGGGCTATATATAAAGGGGGGGAACAGGATGGGATCAAATATGTGATCTTTAAAGGTGACGGGCAATAAGGCCATACGGGAAAAACTTTAATGGAAAAACTGACCCCAAATTATTATCAAAAAATAAATTTTCCCCCCCACATTTCCAGCTGGTGAAGCAGGGATTTTTAAAATTTTCCAAAAAATGCAGTTGACATTATTTGGGGAAAGGCTGCAAAACAGAAGAGAGTTTTGAGGGCAGCATGAAAATGTTGATCCCTTTAAAACTGGGCTATAAATCAAGTATATATTGTGGATCTTTTAGCTGTTTTTAACTCACATGGTATTTCACTCAGGTACTCATGAGGCCCCTCGCGGGCATTTCAGGTATTATATCGGGGGGAAATTGGGGGTGCGTGCGTTGGTCCAGGAATTTTTTGCCCCCAGTCCCCCCACCAGGGCCCAAATTTTCCCACAAATGAGTGGGAGATATCCGTTTTTTGCTTTGCAGAGGGTACAGCGCTTGTTTCAGATAGTAAAGAGAAGTATGCTTTGGAAGTTAATATATAGGGAAAAATTTACAAATGAAAAAAATTTTAGCCCTTTAAGTGGTGATACTTGGGATCTTTCACCCCTGTGAGGGGGTAGTTTTTACTGTCTACATTAGCTACATGTCCAAGAGAGGGGTGTGTCGTTATCAATTCCCCAGTGCAATATTTAGTCTTTTGATCTGAAGAAGCATGACAAGTAAAAGGAAAAAATCCCGAAGAGTACATTTAGTAACTTTGAACTTAACGGCCCCCCCTACAATATCTCAGGTGTCACTATAAAAAAACCAGGGGCCCGCGCCAACCAAAAGGGCGGAGGGCCAAATATCACGTCACTCCAATGATAAAATAGCCTACCCGGGGCATAGGCTTCAAGTAAAAAAAAAAAAAAAAAAAAAAAAAACACACACACACCCTTTTCATAAGGGTTTTGACAAAAAAGAGGGGCAATATGGCTTCAATTCACAGCTGCAAGCCACCAAGCTGTCACCAACACCTCATTCTCGAGCATCTAATACTTTTCCGAGAGCGATACCAGATGCCTCATTAAATTACTCTAGTGAGTAGAAGGCACAAGAAATGACATGTGAAAGTTTTGTAGAAATCAAATACAGTAGAACCTCATTTAACCGGCATTTAAAACAACGGCAGCCTCAAAACAACGCACTAATCGACCCAAGCATTAATTAGGTATAATTATTTCAAAAACTGAGAAAATCGGCAGAAATTTAGTTGGGCAAGGCTGTGGTCTACACAGACTCCCTCTCCTCACTCCCACCTCCTCCTCTCCCGCCATCCACGATCCTCTACGTCCCTCGTCCACAACATCCAGAGGGCCCTTCACCTTACCAACGAAGGGTGGAGATCACCTTCCAGTGGGTTCCCTCCCACGCTGGTATCCCAGGCAACGAGGTGGCTGATTCTGCTGCCAGGATGGCCTTGACAGATGTAAACATGACACCCTTCCCTCTGCCGCTCTCCGCGGCCAAACGTCTGATCTCCCGGGTCTGCCGCTCCACCTGGAATAAACACACTCGCGATGCCCTCCGCATCACCTCCATGGGCCAATACCGCAGTGACTCTTCCCCCCAGCCGTGGATACGGAAAAAGTCCCGTGTCCTGGATGTCACTCTCACCCGCCTCCACCTGGGGCACACGACACTCACGGTTCACCGGCATCGCCTCCGTCTGTCCCCTGACCCCCACTGCCTTGGTGCGTGATTTTCCGGAGACTATTGAACACTTTCTGCTGCAGTGTCCGCGCTTCCACTCACACCATGTAGTGCTACACTCTCAACTCCTCGCCCTGAACGTCACCACCTTTGACCTGCCCACCCTGCTGGCGGCGGCTGGCGTTCCCCCTCCGGCAACACGCTGTCATCCGCCTCACCTGTGCCTTCCTGAGGAAGACAGGTCAACTACCATGCCTGTGATAGCATCATAGGACATCACCAGGGCTCATAGTGTTCTCCAAGGGATCCTCGCAGCCCTAAAACAACAACAACAACAACCTCCAGAAACCACAGTATTTATTGGGATTTTGGGCGATTCCATAAGAGTAACTCTCAAAACAACGGCAAAATGAGTTATCCGGCATGCGCTCCCCCCCGAGGGTGCCGGATAAACGAGGTTTTCTCCTGTAGATACAACTGGCACAACACAAGGGACATGAGGGAAAATTGACAGACGTTATCTCAAAATATAAACTTTTTGTGGTTTTTCTCCATCACATCTTAAAGAACAAGTGCAATTTTCTTATGACTGGTATCATTTTGAAAAGATAGAAGAGGGTAGTTTTTCAAAAGAAAGCACTTCTTTAGTTTTTTTTTTAAAGTTATTACGAGTAAATGTCAAATGTTGATGTACATCTCATGCTAAAATAAAAAATTTTGACTGATATAAACTGCTCATGTATAAAAGAGCTTTAATATATAAAAATATATATATTTGACTGAATTAGAGAGTGCAAAACAATTTAAACAGAAAAGAAACAAATTTCCTGTGTATCAAAATCTAATGAACCAAACAAACTCCATGAACTTCACCACTAAATATATAGGCATAATATCAAAAAGAAAAAGACATAGGGCCCAAAACTCAAGACACCTAGATGCTTTCCTTAGCCCTTCTCCATCGGCTGTCACTATATAATGACACTTGCTAGGGTAAGCCTCTAGTTGGTTGTTATTATGCAGTCCTCCACATGGTATATATAGTCCTCTACTTCTCCAGCTTCCCACTCTGCTACCTAACATGTAAATCCAAGGAAGACAATGAAACATCATTCATCAGTCGGTTCAATGTAAGTATAACATTTCAACAGTACCAAAATGTTTGCAACTTTAATAGTTATGAGTAGTAGTGTAACGCGAAAAAATGGGTTAAATACTTTTGACCCATGACGGGAAGAAGAGTTTACGTTGAATGGGAGGGGGTAAAGTATATATAAAAATCGATTTAACAAAGTGAGTAATTTCCTCCACTCCTCAGTTCTGAATCACTATATGAAAATATACTGTGATATATTTTATACCGGCGATAGCTGGCTGGCCACGTAGGCTGGCAGAGGCAAAGAGGAAGGGAGACGCCATATTAGTTTAGTACCAGTCAACGAGTCAACGTGTCGAGTTGGACACGGGAGGTTGGTTCTCACCCTTGGAAAAGGGTCCCAAGGTAGCGGTGGAAAAGACAGCTGTGGAGGAGACAGCTGGATGAGCTGGGGAGGAACCCCTGTGAATGCTTTGAGTGAACATCAGGATTACAGCTAAGGATTAGTCTTATAGCTGGGGTGGGGGACATGTGATTCTTGACTCAACAACTTTCAGTGACAGGAAATGATTTAGATATAGAGAGTGTACTTATGATTACGTTCGGGTCCACGGGCTAATACTAGCGTCGTGTCGATGTGATTAGCATTAAGCATGTTATTACAGTAAAGGGGAGTGACGGAAATTATTTAGATTTAGAGAGGGTACTTATGATTACGTTCGGGTCCACGGGCTAATACTAGCGTCGTGTCGATGTAATTAGCATTTAAGCATAGTATTAAGTGGAGAAATATGTTAATGATTATGTAAGGAAGGAGTGGGGAAGTAATTACTGGTTTATCAGTAAACAGAATATACCAAGGAAAAGGTAACGAGTTATCTTTTACACCCATTAGTTCTAACTTATTCTCTAATCTTATAAACCTTTTTTTTCCCACTTATTGTGGGTGGTGGCAGCATATAAGCCAGAATTGTGGAGCCCTCTTGAATTAACAACGTCAAAGCAATAAAGCTATAAAGGGGGGGCACTACAATAGCATTTTGGAAATAAAAAACATGCATGAGGCATGAATATTCCCACTTTTGAGCAGGCATCAGGGAATACCAACAGAGGTGGTATGAGGAAGCTAGAGCAAAACACTGACAACGAGTGTTTGGTCGTGGAAGAATCTCAGGATGACAGATTTCAAGCAGTAAAGCGGTAAAAGTTTACACTTTTTTTAAAAAGTAAAAAAAGTTTAACACGTAAAAAAGTTTTAGGTAAAAGTTTACACGGTGTACACTGAGTGGGTAAGAGTAAAGTAATATATAGCCATTTATTAAATAGTAATTTTTCTTCACTCCTCAGTCCCAATTCATTTGGATATGGGTTTTCCCGGGCCCATATGTTTTTTGGTCCCGTAGTCACTGGTGACGTCACGGGAAGAAGGTAAGAGAGAAGGCAGATAGCCGCTCTCTCTCTCTCAAGCCGACCCTCGAGTTGACTGGTGGGTGTGGAGGGAGTTGGTCCTGATAACCTTTTACAAAGGTATGTGAGTGGCAGTGTACTTATAAGGATATCTGATGCATTGATTAGTTCATGACAGACTTGTAACTTGTGATATGTTATCAGGGTCTGGTTCCTGGGGAAGTGAGTGAGCGGAGTGCTGGCTGATACCCTGATTTGACACACATGTTTGATGGCGGCGAGACCTGTGTCCCGCTGAGTGGAGCAGAGTCAGTGACCAGCCTGGACACCAGTATATAGAGCTAAGGGCCTGTTATAGCTCCGTTGTTTATTCATGTAGATAGGTATAGTACCTAGTAACTGAGTATAGGAACTTTTGTGCCTGTGTTAAGCCAGATGAGAAGTTAGTCGTTTCGGATTTGTTTATTTTTGTTTTTTGTTTTGTTTAGAGGATAATTCCTCAGAGCCGTAGTGATCTACCACTGCAGCTTAGTGTTGGCCGAAGCCACCACCCCTGAGGGGGGTCACAAACCCCCGGCTAACACCCGGTACCCATTCACTGCTGGTGGACAGGGCTCGGGTTTTTAAGAAAGACCGCCCATCTACCTTCACTCCGCCCGGGGATCGAACAAGGGACTTCTCGGTTGTGAGCCGAGCGTGCTAACCACTACAACGAGTACCCAAACGGGTATTGATTATTATTATTATTTCGTGTTTTCGTGAAACCATAGGAGTTGTGATGTGATTACTGATCGTGATGATTATAAAGAAACCTGTTAACGAGTCGTTCATTAAGTCCCAGTTATCCTCATTTATTCTCTGAATCTTAAGATTTTTTTTTCCCACTTATTGGGTGGTGGCAGCGTAATCGCCAGGTTTGTGGAGCCCTTCAAATTAACATCTAGCCAAAGGGGGGCACTACAAATGGCGAGTGTATCAAATGACACAGGGAGGCAGAATGAGCCAAGAGCCCAATAAGTCACAAAAAAAAGACCCAGAGATGCTATAGGCCAAAAAATAATGGCGAAAGTATAAAAAGAAGAAAAAAAAAGACACGACCTATTGGGTAATTGTGATTCTAATCTTTCATCTTTCATCAGGTAATGCTCATTTTCGAACTCATACAAGGTTTTGGTCAATCTTTTTACAATAAAAATTTGAAAGGATACCTAGAACAGATTCTGAGTAATCGTGGTGTGTTGATCACTGCCTCCTGAATATTCAAGGATCACCTAAGCAGTCATTCACCCATGGTCTTGTCCATGCGAGTCAGACTCGCGATCGCCAGTTTCACCCTCTCGGTGCGGCTTGGAGCTCATTATTACTGATCTTTGGGTAATGCTGGGACCTCACACACAAAACCCCCCCATCCCCTTGCTCAAGGGGGACAATAACCGCCTTAGCAAGGGGATGGGGTGAGTGGTGTGTGAGGTCCCAGTATTACCTAAAGACTCGGTAATAATGAGCTCCAAGCTCGCACGGAAGGGCGAAACTGGCGATCGCGAGTCTGACTCGCGTGGACAAGACCATGGGTGAATGACTGCTTAGGTGATATTGGAATACAGAGGAGGCAGTGATCAACACACCACAATTACAGTGGTGGATTACACGAACTGTGTTGATTGAGGGCCGTAAGAGTATGGCAAAACAAAAACAAATGTAAGAAGGTTTACTGTAATATTTCGCTCACATCAAAGAGTACTCAAAACAATACAACAACAGTCTCTGGACACTACCACTCAGCTCGCATCATCATCCCACTCGAACTTACAACAGTGAGCACTAACACTCAGAGGAGCAGAACTTTGTGGAAAATAGGGATGGATGGTCCTGAGCAGCAGGGATCTAAGGGCCAGATTGTTAAATGTCCCCTTCGGAAAAGAGGATTAGTCCGTCACGTAAAGGGTAAAATGTTTTGAGCAGCGATGGGTCCCGTCGCATCGCAGGGAAGGAAACAACAAAGGACCAAGCATAAGCCCCCTTCGCTTCGCTGGCGCTGAGATCTCCTCTGTACTTTTCATCCTATTATTAGATAAGGTAGGCACATTACCCTGACTTTGTTACTTTCTAGCTGTTTATTGACTAAATTTATCTTTGTGCGTAATAAAAAGAGTGGTTTGTTGGCCTAATTGCTTAAAGTCGAGTATCCCAAAACATGCTGGGAAGTGCTTCTTACTATGTTTATTTCATCCCATTATTTGATAAGATAATTAAATTTCCCTAGCTTAATGTAACTTTTAGCTGTTTATTGACGAAGTTAACCTATGTGCATGATATGAAAAAGGTTGTTTATTTATTCATATTTATATTATTCATTGCTAAGGTAGAGTACAGTACCCTCCCGAGTTTCGCGCTTGCTTTCTTCCGAAGGCATAGCCCTAAACTTGAGGATCGCGAAACTCATGTATTGAAAACACTGAAAAAATGCTTATTTATTCCGGTGCGAGGTGTATTTACCGGATTTTACACCCTGAAAAATACTCATGCATCTTCCAAGACTAATGTTGTAGTACTTCCTCAGTACTCAGTACCTCAATACTTACCTGTTCCCAAGTATTTCAAATACCATAAGACATTCAAATCAACTCATATGTCCTCATGGCGTGATGTTTACTTCCGCGTCTGAGGCTCGGCAGATTGCCGCCATCAGCGCCATCTATCGTCTGCTATCGATCCCCGGGCGGAGCGGAAATAGATGGAATGTTTCCTTAAAAATACCCGAGCCCCTGTACATCCAGCAGTGAATGGGTACCGGGTGTTACATGGGATTTGTGACCAGCCTCCCGGGGTGGTGGCTTCGGCCAACACTGGAGGAGACGAGAGGACCTTCGAAGCGATACTAGCGATATATATCTAATTAATATACGTATCTAATCTAATATATAGGTCACAAGAATATTAAGAAGCCTACCGAAAAAAATCTGGTGGCGGAATCACCGTGGCGTTCTCAGTGTCCAAGTTTGATCCTTGATGAGGGCTGTAAAATCCACTTTAAATCTTTCTCTGCACCGTAGAGTGGCCTAAGAACACCCATATGCTGCCCATTAACTCTACATTCCATTGCGAGTGCATCGGAGGACACAGGGGGGCGGCATGAGCCTCTAATCACAGGCGTCACTATAACAATCCTGCCTGCGCCACCACGGGCGAGGGCCAACCATCACAGCCATCGAATGAACCTCCAGGGCCTGCCATCCCACCCCTGTAGGTCACTGCCTAAAGGGGGTATCACACTAGCACATTTTCCTTCCACTTCACCGAAAAGTTGGAGGTAGGGGGTGGTTGCAACCACTACAGTCACTGAGTCGGAGAAAAACATGCCTCTGGAAATTTCGGGACCAATCGTCCACATGTAGGAGGTATTGCAAACATGGCGTCAGATGTTTACCTGTTCCTCATTTTATTTATTCATTATGCACTATACACTAGGGTCCCGCATAAAGCGGTTTCGCATAAAGCGTTTCCCCTATAAAGCAAACGACCTAAAATACTAAAACAAATATATAAAAAAAAAATTAATAAAATTCCAACATTTTCGTTATGAACGAATTTGATTACCACTACCCTCCCGAGTTTCGCGCTTGCTTTCTTCCGGAGACATAGCGCGAAATTCGCGGATCGCGAAACTCTGGTGTTATAAACACTGTAAAAATGCTTATTTAGTGTGTGTGTGGTGTGTGGGGTGTGTGTCTCTCTCTCTCTCTCTCCTCTCTCTCCCCTCTCTCTCTCTCTCTCTCTCTCTCTCTCTCTCCTCTTCTACAGCGCCGTTAGGCAGTGACCTCCAGGGGTGGGATGGTAGGCCCTGGAGGTTAACTTGAGGGCTGTGTACCTACCGTATTTTACAGCTTATAAGGCTCACTTTTTCCCCAAAAAATATCCTGAAAATCCCCCAAGCCCCTGTCCACCCAGCAGTGAATGGGTACTGGGTGTTAGCCTAGGGTTTGTGACCCGCCTCCCGGGTGGTGGCTTCGGCCAACACTCCGTAGAGAAGAGGAGGGAGGAGAGGAGCTTGAGATTGAGCTTGAGTTGGGAGTCACCCAGCGGATGCTGTTTTGGTCTGAGTGGGTGAGCTTGACACATATCTTGTCAGCTGATGGTTGTGTGACAGTGTTACATGGCAATAACACTGTCACAATGCCTTCCTCTCTTCTCTCCTGTCTCTTCCAGTACCTCCAGAAACCACAGTACCACACACGTCATGGTTAATCACTTATAAAGGGAGTATTTTGTGGTAAATAGTAAGGAACGGCGGGGGTGTATGGTAAGGCGCTACTTATTTTGAGGTGTTACCTATCTTATGCAGCACCGCCTGCTCCTGTAAAGAAAAAACAAAACAAATGGAAAAAAACAAAGCAAAACTACAAGCTATACTAAGCCTATTATAATACTATACTAAGCAGGAAGGAAGGAAGACGTGTCCCGTCGTCTCTTATGGGAGGCGGTAGCAGAGTGGTCAGCGTCAAGATATATGTCAAGCTCGAGCACGAGCTTGACAGACGACCTACAAAGTGATACTAAGCAGAAAGGGTCAGAAGAAGAAGAAGAAGTCTCCGAGTGGCATTCTCGGTGATCCGAGTTCGATCCTTGATGAGGGCTGAAAAATCCACTTAAATTTTTCTCTGCACCGTTGAGTGGCCTAAGAACACCCACACGCTGCCCATTAACTCTACCTTCGATTGCGAGTGCATCGGAGGACACAGGGGGCGGCATGAGCCTCTAATCACAGGCGACACTATAGAAATTCTGTCTGCGCCACCACGGGCAAGGGCCAACCATCACAGCCCTCAATTTAACCTCCAGGGCCTACCATCCCACTCCTGGAGGTCACTGCCTAACGGCACTGTAGGCACACACACACACACACCAAAAAAAAAAAAAAAAAAAAAAAACGCGAAAGTCGGGGATATAATGCGCGAAAGTCGGGATGATAAGAATTTAGGACTCAGGGCGAAACTCGAGGATTGTGAAACTCGCATAGCGTGAAATTCGGGAGGGTAGTGTATATAATACGATTCCGTCATCAAAGTAGGGCAAATCCGAGGAGTTCTCACATAGAGCCAAAATATCGTATAGAACGTGAGCAGGCCGCCATAAGAAGGTAGACTCATCATTGTGGTTTGGTGTCATCGTTGGTGTTTACAAGTTAACAGTTGTGAGCAGGCCCCGCCAGTCCTGGCATCCAGAGAGCCCTTCTCCTCCTTACCATCGAGGGCTGGGAGATCGCCTTTCAGTGGGTTCCCTCCCACGCTGGTATCCCAGGCAACGAGGTTGCAGATTCTGCTGCCAGGATGGCCTTAACAGATGTAAACACGACCCCCTTCCCTCTGCCGCTCTCCGCGGCTTAACGCCTCATCTCCCGGGTCTGCCGCTCAACTTTTTTTTTTTTTTTTTTTTTTTTTTTTTTTTTTTTTTTTTTTACATCACAAGGAACTGGCCAAGGGCACAACAAAAATGGGTAACACAAAGCCCGCTTAGTTGCTAGTCCCTATAAAGAGGACAGTAAGAGAATAAAATAAAAACAGAGGGGTAGGCCAATTTAGTTCGGGAGGTGTCTTGTTATTCTTCTTTTGAAAAGATTTAAGTCATAGGAAAGTGGAAAAATAGAAACAGGAAGCGAGTTCCAGAGTTTACCAGTGAAAGGGATGAAAGAGTAAAGATACTGATTAACTCTTGCATTAGGAAGATGGACAGAATAGGGATGAAAATGAGTAGAAAGTCTTGTGCAGCGAGGCCGCGGGAGTGGGGGAAGCATGCAGTTAGCAAGTTCAGAAGAGCAGTGAGCATGAAAATAACGGTAGAAGAGAGCAAGAGAAGCAACATTGCGGAGGTGATTTAAAGATTGAAGACAGTCAGTCAGAGGAGAGGAGTTGATGAGACGAAAAGCTTTTGACTCAACCCTGTTTAGGAGAGCTGTATGAGTGGATCCTCCCCAAACATGTGAGACATACTCCATACATGGGTGGATAAGGCCCCTGTAGAGAGCAAGCAATTGGGAGGGAGAAAAAAAAGGACGCAGATGCCACAGGACACCTAACTTCTTAGAAGCTGTTTTAGCAAGAGATGAGATGTGAGATTTCCTGTTCAGATTTTTAGTAAAGGATAGTCCTAGAATGTTCATTGTAGAAGAAGGACACAGTTGAGTGTCATTGAAGAAGAGGGGATAGTTATCTGGTAGGTTTTGTCGAGTAGATAGGTGAAGAAATTGGGTTTTTGAGGCATTGAACAAAACAAAGGTTTGCTTTGCCCAATCAGAAATTATAGAAAGATCAGAAGTTAGGCGCTCGGTGGCATCTCTCCGTGAATCACTTAGTTCCTGTTGAGTTGGACGTCTAATAAACGACGTTGAAAAATGCAGGGTAGAATCATCAGCGTAGGAGTGGATAGGGCTTTGAGTTAGACTTAGAAGATCATTAATAAATAATAGAAAGAGAGTGGGTGATAGAACAGAACCCTGGGGAACACCACTATTGATAGATTTAGGAGAAGAACAATGTCCGTCTACAGTAGCTGCAATAGAACGGTTTGAAAGGAAACTTAAAATGAAGGTACAGAGAGAAGGATAGAAACCGAATGAGGGTAGTTTGGAAATAAAAGATTTGTGCCAGACTCTATCAAAAGCTTTTGATATGTCAAGGGCGACAGCAAAAGTTTCACCGAAACCCCTAAAGGAGGATGACCAAGATTCAGTTAGGAAAGCTATAAGATCGCCAGTAGATCGCCCTTTACGGAAACCGTACTGACGATCAGATAGAAGATTGTGAGCAGATAGATGCTTAAGAATCTTCTTATTAAGTATAGATTCAAAAACTTTAGAAAGGCAGGAAGTCAAAGCTATAGGACGGTAGTTTGAAGGATTAGAACGGTCACCCTTCTTAGGAACAGGTTGGATGTGAGCAAACTTCCAGCAAGAAGGAAAGGTGGAAGTAGATAGACAAAGACGGAAAAGTTTGACCAGGCAAGGTGCAAGCACAGAAGCACAGTTTTTGAGAACAATAGGAGGGACTCCATCAGGACCGTAAGCCTTCCGAGGATCTAGGCCAGAAAGGGCAAAGAAAAACATCATTCTGAAGGATCTTAATGACAGGCATAATATAGTCAGAGGGTGGAGGAGAAGGAGGAACAAGCCCTTAATCAGCCAGAGTGGAATTTTTAGCAAATGTTTGAGCGAAGAGTTCAGCTTTAGAAGTAGATGAGACAGCTGTGGAGCCATCTGGGTGAAGCATAGGAGGGAAAGATGAAAAAGAAAAATTGTTAGAGATGTTATTAGCTAGATGCCAGAAGTCACGAGAGGAATTTGATTCAGAAAGATTTTGACATTTTCTATGAATGAAAGAGTTCTTGGTATGTTGAAGTAAAGATTTGGCATGATTACGGGCAGAAATATAATGGGCATGAGTTTCAGGAGATGGATGCTTATGGTACCGTTTGTGAGCCACCTCTCTATCTCGGACAGCATGAGAACAAGCAAAGTTAAACCAAGGTTGACGGGCTTTAGGATTAGAGAAAGTATATGGAATGTACGCCTCCATGCCAGAGACTATGACCTCAGTTATGCGCTCTGCACAAAGAGATGGGTCTTTGACAAGGAAGCAGTAATCATTCCTTGGAAAATCAGAGTAGTACTGCCTTAGGTCTTCCTACTTAGCTGAGTTGAAGTGCCAGAAGCACCTCCGCTTAGGTGGGTCCCGAGACGGTACCGGAGCGATAGGACAGGTTACAGAAATAAGATTGTGATCGGAGGAACCCAACGGAGAGAATAGTTTCACAGAGTAAGCAGAAGGGTTAGTAGTTAGGAAAAGATCAAGAATGTTGGGCGTGTCTCCAAGGGGGTCAGGAATACGGGTAGGGTGCTGCACCAGCTGCTCTAGGTCTTGGAGGATAGAAAAGTTGTAGGCTTGTTCACCAGGTTGGTCAGTGAAAGAAAATTATAGCCAAAGCTGATGGTGAACATTGAAGTCCCCAAGAATGGAAATTTCAGCTAAAGGAAAATGAGATGAGATGTGCTTCACTTTTGATGTTAAATAGTCGAAGAATTTTACATAGTCAGAGGAGTTAGGTGAGAGATATACAGCACAGATCAATTTAGTAGGAGAGTGACATTGAAGTCGAAGCCAGATGGTAGAAAATTCGGATGATTCAAGGGCGTGGGCACGAGAGCAAGTGATGTCATTGCGCACATATATGCAACAGCCAGCTTTGGATTTAAAATTAGAATAGAGACAGTAAGAGGACACAGAAAAAGGTCTGCTGTCAGTGCTCACAGACAACTGAGTTTCGGTGAGGAAAAGAAGATGAGGTTTAGAGGAGGAGAGATGATGTTCGACAGAGAGAAAGTTAGATCTAAGGCCGCGAATGGTACAGAAGTTTAAGGAGAGAAGGCTAGAAGAAGTATCAAGACACCTCGGGTCGACATCTTTGAGTCGGTCCGACCTGGGGATATTTATGGTCCCCTCCCCAGTAAGGGACTCCGAGGCTGGGTGAATGGTCGCCATAATGAAATTTTGAGTGAAGATAGTGTAGGGATGTAAGTGCATGTAGTGTAATGTGAGTAGTAAGAGGAATTGTCTTTAGAGTGCAGGCTGCAGCTACTCTCTTGTGTATCTGAGACACTAAGGGATATGGAAAGAGAGGACACGGGAGATTTCAATGATAAGTCTGCAGCACCCCCTCAACTCCCGTAAGTACCTCCCCAGGAGTATTTCACCATGGCGGCAGGTGTCTGACTGCCTACTCCCTGACTGCCTCCCTACCTGGAATAACATGCTTGGCGATACCCTCCGCATCACCTCTATGGGCCAATACCGCAGTGACTCCTCCCCCCAGCCGTGGATAAGGAAAAGGTCCCGCGTCCTCGATGTCACCCTTACCTGCCTCCGCCTGGGGCACACGACACTCACGGCTCACCTGCATCGCCTCTGTCTGTCCCCTGACCCCCACTGCCCTTGGTGCATGAATGTTCCAGAGACTATTGAACACTTTCTGCTGCAGTGTCCGCGCTTCCACTCACACCGTGTAGTGCTACAGTCTCAACTCCTCGCCCTGAACGTCACCACCTTTGACCTGCCCACCCTGCTGGCGGCGGCTGGCGTTCCCCCCTCCCGGCAACACGCCGTCATCCGCCTCACCTGTGCCTTCCTGAGGAAGGGCAGGTCAACTACAGCCCTGTGATAGCATCATAGGACATCACCGGGCTCATAGTGTTCCCCAAGGGATCCTCGCAGCCCTAAAACAACAACAACAACAACAACAACAGTTCTGGTGAGGCACGCAAGCGAGAGTTAAGCCAGGTTTATGGCAACTTGCTTTTGAGTCACTAACCTAGCCTAATCCCACGCTTTAACCTCCTAACTAAAGCCAAATCTGCATTAAAGGTGTCTGCGGCAAGGGACGAACAGAGGCGATGCAGGTCACAAGAGGAAGAAGAGTGAGAGGCAAGCCGCATGTAAACAAACTCTTGTCTCTCACCTCCTTATGAACAACATGTCATTATCTCCTAAAGTTTGAGTCCAAAAGATTGTTTCCTAGAATCCAATAAGGTAAATAGAAACCATACCCCTCAATTGTGTCGGGAATTTCGATCCTAGTGTAAAATAATACCATGTTCTGGTATGCATGGGTGGTGAACAAGTATACATGTACGGGTACGGGTGGGGGGACCGATCAACCAATATAAATTTTTCCCATATGTTATGTGTTTCTCATAGAGCGAATTCACGTAAAACGACCTCGTTTATCGACCAATTTTTCGTTTTATGTGGGACCCTAGTGTACTTGACTTCCGAATGGGAATTATATACAAAAACGTATTTATTAAAGAAGATTCAGGCTTAGTAGTGCAGTGCAGTTGATTATTTGAGAATTTTTTTTTAATTTATGACCAAGAGCCAAATACTCAGTTCCAGTTTGTTTTGGTAGTGGGCGAGGCGACGCCTCCAGTGTGTATGTTGGCACAGCCGCTTTGCACATGCAGAGCGAGTAAGAAGATATTAAAATGTGGATAGGGGAGATGAAATAAAAGAGGAATGGGGGAGAGAAAATAAATAAATGAAAACAAGGGAGCAGTGTTATGTTAACAGAGGAGGGAGAGAAAACCAGATGTAGTAAACCAGATGTGAAAAGGCAAAATGACCATTGTAAACATAGAGGACTTACGAAGAGAGAAAACAGGTGTCGTTAACCACACCATAACCTGTCCCCCCCCCCTTAACCCCAAGAGATCCTTTGTATTCCTTTGTATGAAGGAGATCTGTGTAGGCGTGGTTTCGAAAGTGTGGGTGTGGTTGAAAGTAGCTTTTGTCGAATGACATGAGAAAAAAGTCTAACACGCCTTACAACATGTACGGGCGAAATATGTAGCCAATAATGAAGGTTAAAAATATTGGGTAGCATGTAAGGAGGTGGAGTTTTAGAAATACGGAGCTATGAAAGATGGGAAGGTGTGTCTAAAGGAAGAAAAGACCAATAGAAATTATGTAGGCGTGTTTAGGAAATATGTTTGTGAGGAGAAAACTGATAAATGCCAATTACCTTAAAAATGCCCTATATAAGGCAAAACACATAGGTAGTTGGACAGACATATACCTCTGAATAACATGGACATCTTTAAAGTAAGTAGGAGATGGGTTTCCGTGAGGTAGCATCTTATTAGGTAGAAATGCAGCCATATTTCAAGTGGTAGAATGTTTAAGTGGTAGAATGTTTAAGTGGTAGGATGTTATGAATTATGAATCAGTCAGGGAGTGACGCATGCCTTATATGAAGCTTTGTCTAATATGTTATGAATTAGGGAGTGATCTGTGCTTATATAATGAGGTGTATTACGACATTATTTTATTATAGGTAATTGATGGGGAGATGTAATGTGTAAGGAGATATGTTAAGTAATAATAATAGAGAAAATGCAATCGTTGTTCCTTGAACCTACTACAGGAGAACCTCGTTTATCCGGCACCCTCGGGGGGGAGCGCATGCCGGATAACTCATTTTTTACGTTGTTTTGAGAGTTACTCTTATGGAATCGCCCAAAATCCCAATAAATGCATCCTACTTAATAAATGTGGTTTCATTAACATATACAAATATATAGAATACTGTAAAGATGCTTGTACTCTCCTCATAAAATCCTTGCGATAATGCATTTTCATATTTTGGATCACACCTTGGTCCATGGGTTGTATAATGCTGATAACATTTGGGGGAAGGTAGACAGTGAAAATATTTCCACTGACTAGTTCACTTGCGGGGGGATGTGCTCTGCAGTTATCTAAGATGAGAACAACCTCGAATCTTGAGGCAAACCTTTTCTCTTCAGGTTAGCCTTAACTGCAGGGACAAAGATGTGAAAAAACCACCGCTTAAAGATCTGACAGTCAACCCAAGCGTTACTTTGGTGATCATAATGTACCGGCAGATGAACAACGTCCTTCATACAACGGGGTTTAGTGAACTTGCCAATAACTAGCAATTTTATTCTATGGCTCCCAGAGGCATTGCCGCAACACATCACTGTTATAACGTTCTTTATTTTGCTTGAATCCATGTGCCGCCTTCTCATTAGCACAGGCTAGGGTAGACCTCGTAAACACCGCCACAATAACCCTGTCTCGTCTGCATTATACAATTGATCAGGAGTTAAATCATGTTCCAGGATAAGTGCATTAAATAAGTCTTTATACTCTGAGGCTGACGTAACATTGGCAGACAACTGTTCCCCACTTAAATCAAGCTTCCGTATCCCATGCCGAACCTTGAAGCGTTGTAGCCATCCAGAAGAAAACACACACTTCTCTTCTACACCCAATTTCTCATGAAATTCTTTGGCCTTCTCCATCATAAGTGGCCCAGAGATGCAGGCACCCTCAGACCTTTTCAGCTTAAACCACTAAAAAAGTGCACGATCCAACTCTTCCAGCTTTGGTTTTCGAAGTGTCTGCCGTTTAACCATCCCTTTAGCATCCTCAGTCTTTGTGAAGGTCTTCAGCTTTGCAGTCATAAATGTCATAAATCGTTGATGACGAGCAGCCAAACTCTTCCATCAAAACTATGGCGTGAGTAGTTTTTTCCCAGCCTCTGACAGATCTCCAGCTTCTGCTTCAGGGTTAGCACCTTGCGCCGACATTTCTCGGTGACCTTAGGCATATTGGTGATGGATAACTAGCACATTGATCCACTAATAACGGCCAGGGAGGTGTAGATATATGGCACACAACACAAGTGTTATGGCGGCTAGACGAGGTGGGAAAGACTACGCGTCACTACCACCAGATGGCGCAGGGTTGCCAACCCTGCGTACCCGCCAAATTTGAACTAAATTTCTGCCGATTTTCTAATTTTTGAAAATTATACCTAATTAATGCCTGGGTCATACGTTGTTTTAAATGCCGGTTAATGAGGTTCACTGTATATTACCAATTTCCATAAGACCAGTTTTTTTTCAAGAAGGGAATGCACATTCATCTGCTNTGGGGGGACGAGGAGAAACAGGTGTCGTTAACACACATAACCTGTCCCCCCCCCTTAACCCCCAAGAGATCCTTTGTATTCCTTTGTATGAAGGAGAATCTGTGTAGGCGTGGTTTCGAAAGTGTGGGTGTGGTTGAAAGTAGCTTTTGTCGAATGACATGAGAAAAAAGTCTAACACGCCTTACAACATGTACGGGCGAAATATGTAGCCAATAATGAAGGTTAAAAATATTGGGTAGCATGTAAGGAGGTGGAGTTTTAGAAATACGGAGCTATGAAAGATGGGAAGGTGTGTCTAAAGGAAGAAAAGACCAATAGAAATTATGTAGGCGTGTTTAGGAAATATGTTTGTGAGGAAAACTGATAAATGCCAATTACCTTAAAAATGCCCTATATAAGGCAAAACACATAGGTAGTTGGACAGACATATACCTCTGAATAACCATGGACATCTTTAAAGTAAGTAGGAGATGGGTTTCCGTGAGGTAGCATCTTATTAGGTAGAAATGCAGCCATATTTCAAAGTGGTAGAATGTTTAAGTGGTAGAATGTTTAAGTGGTAGGATGTTATGAATTATGAATCAGTCAGGGAGTGACGCATGCCTTATATGAAGCTTTGTCTAATATGTTATGAATTAGGGAGTGATCTGTGCTTATATAATGAGGTGTATTACGACATTATTTTATTATAGGTAATTGATGGGGAGATGTAATGTGTAAGGAGATATGTTAAGTAATAATAATAGAGAAAATGCAATCGTTGTTCCTTGAACCTACTACAGGAGAACCTCGTTTATCCGGCACCCTCGGGGGGGAGCGCATGCCGGATAACTCATTTTTACGTTGTTTTGAGAGTTACTCTTATGGAATCGCCCAAAATCCCAATAAATGCATCCTACTTAATAAATGTGGTTTCATTAACATATACAAATATATAGAATACTGTAAAGATGCTTGTACTCTCCTCATAAAATCCTTGCGATAATGCATTTTCATATTTTGGATCACACCTTGGTCCATGGGTTGTATAATGCTGATAACATTTGGGGGAAGGTAGACAGTGAAAATATTTCCACTGACTAGTTCACTTGCGGGGGGATGTGCTCTGCAGTTATCTAAGATGAGAACAACCTTCGAATCTTGAGGCAAACCTTTTCTCTTCAGGTTAGCCTTAACTGCAGGGACAAAGATGTGAAAAAACCACCGCTTAAAGATCTGACATCAACCCAAGCGTTACTTTGGTGATCATAATGTACCGGCAGATGAACAACGTCCTTCATACAACGGGGTTTAGTGAACTTGCCAATAACTAGCAATTTTATTCTATGGCTCCCAGAGGCATTGCCGCAACACATCACTGTTATACGTTCTTATTTTGCTTGAATCCATGTGCCGCCTTCTCATTAGCACAGGCTAGGGTAGACCTCGGTAAACACCGCCACAATAACCCTGTCTCGTCTGCATTATACAATTGATCAGGAGTTTAAATCATGTTCCAGGATAAGTGCATTAAATAAGTCTTTATACTCTGAGGCTGACGTAACATTGGCAGACAACTGTTCCCCACTTAAATCAAGCTTCCGTATCCCATGCCGAACCTTGAAGCGTTGTAGC
>JACEEZ010001510.1:0-25000 GCA_016584305.1 Chionoecetes opilio | reverse complement strand
CGTTTAGTGTAACACGTCTATTTGTTGGAATGTAAGAAATTATAACGGATGTGATGAGACGGTGCCCTGTCACCATGATGGTATGGTGTGATTCGGCCTTGAGGTGGACGGTGTGGCACCGTGATGGGTCTTGGTCTTGGTGTACCGTGTGGAAGACTTGTCCTACAGGTACCGTTGCAGCCTTTTTACTAGCACTCTTTCATACAGTTTCCTTATCCTTAGAGGTACAGGGGTGAGGATTGAGGGGTCAAGGTGGTACAAAGGCCTATGATGTCTCCTATCCCACCTTGCTTACCACTGTAGCGGCGTTAACACACGCACGCACATACACACCTGCATCGGCTTGGGCCACCCCCCTGTCTGGGACCAAGATTAGAGGCCCGAGGGTGACCTGACGCTGACCTGACTTGTCCTCGCCGACACAACTGCAACACCAGCCAGGTCATTCAGTCAGCTACAGGACACACAGAGACACACACGCTGCACACCTCTTGTCCCCACGTTGTACAATGACTCGCTGTCAAATAAACTACAAAGCCAGGACGCCCTTTCTCCATCCTTGTGTATGGACAGACTCCCCAAGATACTACACTCCCTCTCACCGCTCACACTCCTTCAAATGAAACTTTAACACGCTCTTTGTTTCACTATTCCATTTATCAACAATACTCATTACAGCGAAGATTCCATCATCATTTTCTGCCTCCCTTCTATCATCTCCTTCCAACTGTTGTGTCAACTGTGTGGCGCGAGTCGAATGCAGGTTAAGGCGACATCTCATATGCGGGATGTTTGTCTTTTCCATGGGTGCGGGGAGGAGTCTGAGCGGTAATGACCCATGGTGGGCGCGCGGAGGGCGTCGCCGAGTGAAGTATCTCAGGTGAAGCGGCAGACCTGAGATATCAGACGTTTTACAATGGAGAGCAGCAGCGGGGGGTGGATGATGTTTACATCTGACCGGCCATCTTGGCAGCAACAATCACTATCATGTTGCCCAGCTCTTATTTTCTCTTAAACTCCAACCTTTTCTTAGTATTATGCATTACTGTTGATAACACAGTTACAAATTTGTGCTCAGTGAACTACTGCTCAACACAGATCCCTCCAGACCCCTTTAGTAATACACCACCGGCTGTTCTGCATTCTCTGCCCGACCTCTCATGCGCTAATATGGCCGCATTAGACGCAGGGTGAACTTTGCATTCCTTTTTAAGGGAAATAACTGCGTCTTATGTGCCGGCAAATACGGTATATATATAAAATAAAAAAAAAAAAAAAAAAAAAAAAAATAAAAAAAAAATAAAAAAAAAAAAAAGTTACATTATAAGCATAAAAAACTTCACTTACCAGTGAACGGTAAGTGAGTGTAAGCAAAGAGATGCAGTTATAACATCAATATGCCGAGATACATTATTTTTTGCCGACTCTGTTTACATGTTCACACAAGAAGTTGTGAGGGGGATGATATGCCAACTGAAAACCATGAGATGCAGTTAGGGGAGGCAGTAGCAGAGTGGTTAGCGTCACCGAGTGGCTTTCTCAAAGACTCGAGTTCGATCCAGAGTGAGACCCATAAATCCACTTGAAATCTTTCTGCACCGTCAAGTGGCCTAAGAACACCCCATGCCCTGTCCATTAACTCTACCTTGGATTGTGAGTGCATGGGAGGGACACAGGGGGCGGCATGAGCCTCTAATCACAGGCGTCAGTCCAGGGCCGGATTAAGGGGGGGCTACCGGGGCTCTAGCCCCAGGGCCCCGACCAAAAGGGCCCCCACCATATGTATATTAGCTTTAAGCAGTAATATTAAAAACATTGGCAATTTACAAAACCAAAAATATTTGCCTGTCTCTGTTTCATCCTTTATCTCTGAATACCAGTCTATGCATTAACAGTTCTTTGCCAAACATAGGCCTCAAAATACCCACAAAAGTGCTTAATTTTCGTGCGAATATAGGGCCCCCACAAAAGCTGAGCCCCCGGGCCCCCACAGCTCTTGATCCGGCCCTGGGCGTCACTATAACAATCCTGCCTGCGCCACCACGGGCGAGGCAAAAAAAAAAAAAAAAAAAAAAAAAAACAAAACAAAAAAAAAAAAAAAAAAAAAAAAAAAAACTTTGTCTTTGCCATGCCGAGTTATATCAAATTCCGAGTTATACAGTGCCGAGTTATAAAAATACAATATTCACAGTGCAGTGAATGTGAATGAAAAATTATACTTGTTAAAATGTAAAGGGAATGACAGGGTAACCAAAATCGGTCATAATATATTGCAGGATGCCCCCACGAATTGATATTCTAATATTTTGCTACCTATGACATATAGCTTAGATTTAATGTTGTAGGTATGCCTTTGTTGCTTTTCTGCTATATGTTTAAACTTTGTGGAAAATTTGCATAGATATTTGGTATTTAAGTATTATCTTTGGTAGTTTTGGGCTTTCAAAAAGTCCTAGGACTCTACCTACATCGTTGTTANCGGCAAAAATCATTTGTTGCCCCAGCTCTTATTTTCTCTAAACTCCAACCTTTTCTAGTATTATATTACTGTGATAACACATTTACAAATTTGTGCTAGTAAAACTACTGCTCAACACGATACACTCCAGACCCCTTTAGTAATACACACCGGCTGTTCTGCATTCTCTGCCCGACCTCTCATGCGCTAATATGGCCGCATTAGATGCAGGGTGAACTTTGCATTCCTTTTTAAGGGAAATAACTGCGTCTTATGTGCCGGCAAATACGGTATATATATATATATAATATATATATATATAGATATATATATATATAATATATATATATATATATATATATAATATATATATATATATTTTATATATATAACAGGTTCACAATCTCTTATCCAAAAACCTTTACTTGGGACCAGACACTTTTCGGATTTTGGAATTTTTCGGATTTCAGAATGGAAGATTTTTAGCGTAGATTTAAACGCTTTTTAGATAAAACATTACAAGGGGAACGGGTGGCTCTTGAATCCTCCGAATAAATAATAAAAAGATAAAAACATTAAGTAAAACTTTAAACATAAACTGGCTCAAACTAAGCTAAACACAAGAAAATATACTTACATGCAGTAAAAGCACAAAACAACTAGTTTGAGGATTGTGGAGAAGTGGGTAGATCAATGTCGTCATCGTTGTTATGGTGACCATCGTCTTCGGGTTGGAGTTGGACATCTGATGATGGGCCAGCAACAGGATTCTCAAGTTCAGCAGCACTACGAGAGACGGCCTTTTTAAAGACTTCCTCCAGTGTCATTTGTTTCATTAACAGAGGTTTCTGTCTAAGCAATCTCTTTGATTGAATAAACTGCCATAATCTCATGGACACTGATAAATGTACGTTGTTCCATGCCACCAATTAACTGATCACACAGTTTTACCATATCATCTATGGGCATTTTTTCACCTGTGTTCATAATATCTTCATCCTCATCCCTACTATCCTCATGCTTATTGTCATATTATTGTCTTTTTGACATTTTCACAGTCTTCAAAGTAAAACAAATCTACAAAATTAACAAAATATCTGTGAGCAGCAGAGCGACGTGCGTCTGACTGGTAGGAGCACTGAGACAACACTGCGTGTCCTGGGTTGATCGTTGGGCATTTCGGGTGAAGTTTGGCGCCAAACACGAACTTTGGTATGCAGACGACAGATAGTCTGGAATTTTTTTCTTCAGTTTTCGGAGCTTTTCGGTTTTCAAAATTTCGGATAAAAGATTGTGAACCTGTATATATATAATTTACATCACAAAGGACTGGCCAAGGGCAAAAAAAAAGAGTAACAAAAAGTCTGCAAGCGGCTAGTCCCTATAAAGTGAACAGTAAGACCCGATTTACACTACCCCGTTTTGCTGTCCGTGTTTACGCGGTTGACGTCATCAGTGACGTCGCTCCCTACCCGTGCAGTGTGAACCGGGCTCCGTGTGCCTAGACGGCCGTCTAGCAGGGGACACACTATAAACAAACTGAGCATGATGGCTGTCGACCCTGCAGTTCTTGTGCAACAATTCATACAAGATGAAGATCCAGATAACCACAATTTGGCGTTGGAGAAGAATTAGGTTCCCGGCAGCATATTACCCAAGTCTGGAAAGGATCGCCTTCACCGGGTGAAGACGCTTGGCTGTAGCTCCGAAACTAACTATGGGATTCTCTAGTATAGACGTAGATATAGACAAAGACGGAAAAGTTTGAGCAGGTAGGGTGCAAGCACAGAAGCACAGTTTTTGTAGAACAATAGGAGGGACTCCGTCTGGACCGTAAGCCTTCCGAGGATCAAGGCCAGAGAGGACATAGAGAACATCATTCCAAAGAATCTTAATTACTTATCTTATGCTATCATAGTCCACTCATGGTCAGTAAATAGATATACCTGTTCCCTGTTATTTTCCAAGCATTTCTGCCTTATAGGACACTGGACTAAGCCAATGTATCTGGGCCAGTTATGAAATATGTGAGGTAATCTCAATCATATGCTTTTGATAGTACAGTCGAACCTCGATATAACGGATCTCGATGTAACGGACTTCGGATGTAACGGACTCCATTTGCGTGACTTTTTTTTTTTTTTTATTTTTTTTTATGCATATTAGACCGCTTATCGCCGCTCGCATTGTCAACTCAATATAATTGTATTATTTTCTCATTTTACTTTGGAATGCTTGGGTTTTTAAGGAGTTTTTTGATGTATCACATACGTATTAAGATATAATATTATAAGGAAGGAGCCTGTGTTGCTAGTGATTTAGTGGTAGAAGGTGTGTATTGCTTAAAATAGTGACTATTAGTGTTATGGTGTTGGCCGCTGCTACGTCTCCCCTGTCACCTCAACACCCTAAATCACCCTTATCTAAGGTGACACACAGTGCTACACTGACATAAATAGTGACACGTGTATAGAACTGCACTTCACAACCATATAATATATATAATAATGAGCATTAGTCATGATAATAAGCAATACCTTTGGGAAACCACGGCTGGGAAATTTGGCTCGTAGTTAATTTGTTTACCTTTCACTAGAGCTTGAGCTTGACTAGCTACACTGTCTGGTTGTGTTTGTGATTATTTCTCATTTATTTCACGTGTAGGCGGACCAAAATTTAGCATGTAGTTTCCAGTCACTGTTTACCTCCCAACATAGCTACAACAGTCTGGGTTGTGTTTGTGATTATTTCTCATTTATTTCACAACTTTTCCGTTTTTTTTTATATTTTTTTTCCACCCTTGGGAAAATACCCTCGCTATAACAGACAATCGGCTTTAACGGACCACTCCTCCCCCCCTTTAGTCCGTTATAACGAGGTTTGACTGTACATAATTGATTAAATTGTTTTCGAAGGTCTTTTTTTTTTGTGTTATTCATTTAAAATTTATGAACGGTCAAGAAATGTTTTGTTCTCTCCCCTCAGCTCAAGATGATGGGTCTTCTAGAAGTCAATTCCAACAACAATGATGAAATCCAGAGAGAAGCAGCCAAGGTTCGCAAACACAGGTTTCTCCGCTCTATGGCCAAGCAATACTTATAATAGAAGTGCAGATGTGAATGCACTGTTTTCATGTCAGGTATGCATAGGTTCTTGATACCAACATGTATGATATTTGGTTCTGGAAAAAAGTCAAAGATCTATTTAGTATTCAGCCAGTGGAAATGAGCTAGTATTTGATTGTGGTGTCAGCTGGTCATGTCATAATGTTAACATGTTAGATAGTGTGTTTCTCATATTGAGTTGGGGAAAAGGGAAGGATTGTTGAGTGATACAGATATTGAAATATGCCACCTTAAGAAGGTTTATCACCTATAGAGAAGAATGAGAGCTAGGTAATTAGCAGAATATACAAGAGTGGTATGGACATTGCAAGTGTAAAAGGACAATTGTAAAAAAATCTGTTGTAAAATACAATAGTAAAATCTGTAAAATGATAGGACAGAGAGGTAGGGAGGGTGAGAGTAAGAGAACAAGACAAAGAAAAATTGCTTGGACAGGGATAAGTGGGAAATCTTTTGGCTTCATCCCATCATGGGAGTTCCAAAGAACAAGTTTTAGAAGAGAGGAGCGCAAAACTGCCAATGTGAATTTTTAATAAATACAGATTTTTCTTTATGGAATTCAATTATTTAAAAAATCTAATTCAGTATTCATTATCAGCATATGATCTCCACTGACTCCTTTACTTTAAGACATCTTATGGTTCATCATGTATAGTCCTGCACAGTTCATTATTATGGTCACTTGTGCTGTAAGATGCAGTGTTGTGACAATGAGAAAGCACTCAGTCATCTGGTAAGGAAAAGCTGGAGGTGCAGTTTTTGTCTCGTGTATAAAGTACAGAGTGCAAACATTATCAATATTTTTTTTCGAATAGTATTGTTTTGAGATACTATTATTTGATCTGTATTGCACCTCCAACACTATCCTTACCCCTCAGTTTGGGGAGATTTAACACCACTGGACCAGTCAACCACACCTTCCTGCATCCCCTCTCTCCCTCCTGTGCTGCCTAAGCTACCAAAAGAACCTAGGATTATAAGAGGGTAGGTGAAGGTAGCCATGACTTTCACTAAAAAAAAACTCTCTCTCTCTCTCTCATAAAAATTCTTCTTCCCGAGAGAAAGAATATTTACATTTACATTCATCAAAGCCATGGAGTGAGAGAATAAAATTGACTGCACTTATGTCTTCATATATTCATAGAAATGTGTGTCTTCATATATTCATAGAAATATGTGTGTGTACTATGTGGGTGTATGTGTGTTTACCTAGTTGTGTTTTACAGGGCCTGAGCTACACTCGTGTGGTCCCATCTCCGTATCTACATTTATCCTGTCTTTCTTTCAATTGGTGCACATTATGTGCCGATATCACCTCCTCGTTTAATCCGTTCCAAACTTCTACATTTCTATGAGGAAAGCTGTACTTCTTTATGTTGTTCAGGTATCTCCCTTTTCCTAGTTTTTTTCTTTATTTTTTTACATTTGTGCCTATAGCGCCTGTAGGCAGTGGTGGCCCAGGGCTCGGATGGAAGGCTCTGGAGGTTCACTTGAGGGCTGTGATAGTTGGTCCTCACCCGTGGTGATGCAGGCAGGATTGTTATAGTGACGCCTGTGATTGGGGGGCGCTCATGCCGCCCCCCTGTGTCCTCCGATGCACTCGCAATCGAAGGTATAGTTAATGGGCAGGTCATGTGGGTGTTCTTAGGCCACTCGACGGTGCAGAAAAGTTTTGGTTTTCGTCGGGGATCGAACTCGGGTCACCAAGAACGCCAGTCGGAGACGCTAACCACTCTGCTACCGCCTCCCCTTGTTTAGTATGTCCTCTTGTGTGTCGACCTTCTCTTTGTTTCTGAGTTAGTAGTCTCTCATTGTCTGTTTCTTTCATCTTAGATATTAGTTTAAAAATTGTTATTAAGTCTCCTCTTTCTCTTCTCTCCTCGAGTGTTGGTAACTATTTCTTTCAACCTTTCCTCTTAAGAGAGTTTTTCTAGCTCTGGTACCATCTTTGTTGCTATTCGCTGTATCCTCTCCAACTTTTTCACGTGCTTCTTTTTATATGGGGACCATACAATGGCTGTATATTCCATTTTTGGTCGAATCATTGGAGTAATTATCTTTATCATCATATTTTGCCCATGTAATGAAATGCCACTCTAATATTCTTTAACATCCTGTATGTATCTCCAAATATTTTATTTATATATTTTTCTGGTTGAAGGTTATTCTGCATTATCACTCCCAGGTCCTTTTCTTCATGAACATTGCAATTATTTCATTTCCCATTTTATATGGCCATTTATATCTTCGTTTTTCCAATTTTCATCACATGACACATTAAATTCCATTTCCCATCTTTTGCTCCATTCGTAGATCTTGTTCAGGTCATTTTGTAGTGCTTCACAGTCTTTATAGCCTTTTATTTCTCTTAATAGTTTTAAATCATCCGCAAATAGACTAATATAACATTTATTTTCCTCCGTCATGTCATTGACGTAAATCGTGAACATTATTGGTGGCAACACTGATCCTTGTGGTCCCCACTAAATACTTTCTCCATTCAGACTTTTCATCCTTCACTATTGTTCTCATTTCTCTTCCTTTCAGATAACTTTCCATCCAGGTTTTGATCACCCCTGTGATTCCTCCTATATTTTCCAATTTCCAAAGTAGTCTCTCATGTGGAACTTTATCAAATGCCTTTTTAAGATCTAGATATACACAGTCTGCCCATCCATCTCTTTCTTGTGTTATATCAATTATTCTTGAGTAAAAGCTTATTAGGTTGGTCACACATGATCTCTTTTTCCTAAAACCCTACTGCCAGTCTGTTATTATACCTTCATTTCCTAAGTATTCCGTCCATTGCTTCTTTATTATTTTCTCACATATCTTGCAAACTGTGCTAGTCAATGACACTGGTCTATAATTTAGTGGTTCATCCTTTTTCCTATTTGTATATATTGGCACTATCTGCTCTCTTCCACTCCTTTGGCACTTTTCCTGTTGTTAATGAGCACTTTTTTATATCATAGACTGGTTCAACCAACTGTTTTCTGCACTCTTTTAAAACATAACCCAACACTCCGTCTGGTCCTATTGCTTTCCTCTCCTCCAATTCCTTCAACAATTCATAAACTTCCTCTTTCTCTATTTTTATTTTCCACTCCTTTCTGACTTTTTTCATTCCTTGCGGTTCATTGCATTTTTATTCTTATGTGAATACTTGCTGAAAGTTTTTATTTAGAATTTCACTAATTATTTTTAATCTTCATATATCATATTACCTTCTTTCAGTCTCTCCACTTTGTCCTTATGCTTGATTCTTCCATTGATAAATCTGTAGAACAGTTTGGGTTCTTCCCTACACTTTTCAACTATATCCTTCTCATAACTCTACTCTTCCTCTCTCCTTATGCACACATTTTCATTTCTTGCTATTTTATAGTCTTCTTTATTTCTTTGTGTCCGATTTTTCGTGGTGTGTCAGGGTGGACACCGCAATCGAAATCTACAAACCCCAATCCTTACGTTCTCCCAACCGCAAGTCTGCAAATTTCTTGAGGTTCCACACTTCCGCAACCGCAAGTCCGCAAACCAATTATGTGATGCTTTCCCTGCACATATTGCAAAAATAGAGGTCAAGCACCTTGTGGTGGAAAATTTGAATATTATTTACTAAACCACTTATGGCAATAATTATTGATATACTGTATATACTACAGCTCTCTACTGTAAAACGTCTGATATCTCTGGTCTACCGCTTCACCTGGGATATATCGCTAGGCGACGCCCTCTGTGCCACCACCACGGGTCATTACCGCTCAGACTCCTCCCTGCACCCACCCATGGATAAGAGAAACGTCTCGCTTCCTGGATGTTTCCCTCACCTTTTTTCTTTTCTTTTTTTTTACGTTGTAGCTTATAGCGTCCGTAGGCATATGGAGAGTCTTGATGTTGGTCGAACTCGCCCGTTGGGGGCGCCGGCTGGATTTTATAGTGACACCTGTGGTCTCAGTGAAGATCCCATTTTCTATGATGATGTTCTTGATCTTCAGTTTAGGCGCATGCAGCCCCTAGAGTCCCACCGTCACACTCGCAATCGGCAGACAGGTATACGCTGCATGTGGGTTGCTTCGGTCACTCGATGATGGCTTGACAGTTGCTCCTTGGTGAGACTTGAACTCGGGACCTTCTGCTCCCCTACCAGGCTCTTGAAAGAGTTACCCCCGGCAGGATTCGAACTCGGACATTGAGTTCAGCACTCCAAGACGCTAACCACTTGGCCACCGCCTCCCACCTGCCTGCGGGCTGTCGGCACACAACACACTCACGGCCCACCTGACGACGAGTCACCTAGTCTTTGACAAGGCCCGAGTTCACCCTTTTGACCTCCATTTTTGTACTTTAACTGCTTAAAAGTAACACATTATACATGAAACATTAACAGCAATTCAAAAGACAATAGATAATATATACAGATGTTATTTACCCTGAATATTTAGAGTTAGACCTGGTGAGACGAGTGAGTGTGGTGGTTGTTTAGGTGGTGGTGGTTGGGGCTGTGTGTTTACCTTTCCTCCACTCTCGTTTCTCCGCTTTTTTGCCCTTGTCCTTATCATCACCTGGCTCCTCGAACAACCACCCATACTTGTAGATGCCATAGTCTTAGCGCGAAACGCCAAAGGTAACGTCACTTGGAGCATAAAACAGCGTAGTCCGTCAAGATGGCTGCGGGAAAATAACAAACACCAACATGGAAGCTTGCGGGCGGTGCATTCTGGGCCGACGTCATTTCGTGACGTCAGCGTGCGTCTCGCCAAAAGTGAATTTGAAGCGCCAAATTAGGATTCTGGTACCGTATTTAAACTATCGCCAATTCTGTGTTTTGCCAAGCAGAGACTTGCCAAAAGCGAGGGTCCACTGTATATAAAAAAAAAAAAAAAATCCTACTTGCCTCTCAGCGCCCCACAGATGTATAGCTCACATTTACCTCCCCCTCAATTTAACCCTCACTCAAGTGAGTGGTCATAATCATATCAACTTAGGTCATATCAATTTAAGTGTACACTAAGGGGGTTTAATAATTAGTATAAGTACACTACACTCCAAATGTAATTTCATTGATATGATATCAGACCCTTAACTCAGAGTCCTCATTCAGAGTCCTCTGGTGATAATTACATATTGAGCTGGGCCATGTTCCCCTTCATGAAGACCAATCTTTCAAAATTATTGGAGGTCAGACTCGATCTCTAGGCCTTCATGATGTCCGACCCCTGGGAAAACAGTCTCTCCACAGCTGCAGCGCTGGGTATGGCTGTTTTGTACATAATAAACACATCTACCCAGGCTTTTCGAGAAAGGGCGGGAACATGGCCTGCTCCAGCAGCTTGTTCCTCTGCGACAGGTAGGCGGGTAGAGTTGGTGCCCTCTGTAGCTGTGGGTCCTGGGCTCCTCAAGGCCTGGAAATAATTGATAAATTTGCAATATATATTATAAGGTAAAAATTTTAAGTAATCGGTCGGAGTCAGGAATTTTTTTTTACCGTTACTTAGAAATAAACTGTTTAGATTTTAAAAATATACCGTATTTTACGGCTATAAGACTCACTATTTTTCCTAGAAAATAAACCCGAAAAATACTCATGCGTCTTCCAAGACGATGTTGGAATGAGTCTGCCACCAAGACTAGGAGCCGTTCCGCGGCAACTTCTGCCTCGGCAGATTGGCGTCAACAACGCCACCTATCGTCTGCTAGTGTTCATGCAGCATTTACCACCAGGCTATCACGTATCACAAGCTTTTTTTCAGTCCTGGAAATTATAACTCATGGCAAATTCATCATAACGATTTACTTATACTATGGATTTACTTATACTTTTATACAAGAGATGTTTTTATATCCTTTAGATTTTTTTTTTTTTTTTATTCATATATTTTTTTATTTATAGAAATTTCTTTCCAAAATCAGGGTGGGGTCTTCCAAGATGCAGCGTCTTATAAGCCGTAAATACGGTATATATATTATTGCACTTAAATCATAAATATTACAATAATTTATCAGCATGATGCTCAAGATTGTTAATATAATGACTTTGAGTAATGAACTGTCACAACTCAACTGAAGATGCAGTAGATCTCGATAAGATCAATAAGTCTCGCCTTGAAAAAATCATCCTCTTCGTCTTGATCTGGGCTGCTGTCTTATGAGGTATCCAAGACAGTCTGCTCCGTGACTTCGAACAGCAGTCTTGATTACACGGCATTGACCTTCTCAGGGTTAAAAAGGCGGACCACAAAAGGCTTGAAGAGGGTGGATTGCTGTGTCCATCAAAAAGTCAATTTGATCAAAGAGGGAGAGTCACGGGTGGACAAGCAGCATTCCTGGACAGTGCGCGTAGCTGCTCAAGAATAGTGTTCAAAATTGGGAATTTGCGGACATGTTTGTGTTTGCGGAAGTACTTCCGCAAATGGAAATACGCAAACATTCACACTTCCACTATCTCCAAACTAATTCGGACTTCCGCAATTTGCGGAAGTGCTCACCTCCGGTGTGTGTGTGTGCCTAATTGTAGCATACTGGGCCTGCTAAACTCATGTGGTCCTGTCTTCATATCTATGTTTATCTAATTTTTCCCTGAATTGAAGCACACGTTTTGCCGCTATCACCTCTTCTTCTAATCCATTCGAAGCATCTATACTTATTTGTATTATTCAATCTTCCTTTTCTTATTTTTTTCTTGTTTCCTCCCAAATATCAAGCCTCTTTTTCTCTTTGTAGGAGCAAATCTTTTCTGTCAACTTCTTCCATATCATTCATCAGTTTTTACACACTGATTAAGTCCTGCCCACTTCTTTTTCAAGCGTTGGCAACTTTTTCACCTCTTAGGCTTTCTTCATGGGTTAGATCTTTCAATTTGGGCACCATCTTAATTGTAATCCTTTTTATTCTTTTTAGTTTTCTGATATTCTTTAGTTTTTAGGGAGACCACACAATTTCAGTATACTTAGTGAACTTTTTTGCTGTTTAAATCCCCAACCAGTATGACGTCTCATGAAAAATTTAATTACATCTTATGAGATGTATCTATGATGATTCACCAGCCAGTCTGCAAATATTTAACAAAATTTTCAACCATTCTGTGGTATTCCACATCACTCCACGCCTGTGTCTTTGGTTGGGCATTGCACATTGCAATATCCCTCTTCCTTCCACCCATCATTGAAAGCTATACGTTAATCGCTTCTGCCACACTTTTACCCATCCCAACTTTTTCTACTACCTCATTATTTCTTACCACATTATCACTCCTCTCAGATATCCATCTTTGTCTCTTCTCCAGAATTGATTTTTTTTTACCTCTACGTCTAGGAGCTGAATGACTTTGTTCAATTAAGTGTCCACGCATAAAAAAGCAGGCTAATTCTGTTTGAGGTTATCATTTATCTCCAGGTTATCTGATAAACCTCCATCAACATTGGCATATGGTGTCTTTGTCCTTTTTCCATCACACCTTACACTGTTGACTAAAAATCTTTTCTTGAAATACCACTTTCTTAGCCACAATTAACCACATTTTAGTAACCAATTTACTAAAAAGCCGTTACGTCTTACGCTTTCCAGTAGAACTTCATCTCTCACATTCTCCGATTGTTTTTTTCTTTTCCTTCTCTCTTCCTTGTTTATATCCCTCCTTATCCATGCTCTCTTTAGACCCTTAACTCCTCCATGTTTCTACATTCTATTCATGATCCTGTTGAACTCAAGTTGTGAACTAAATTTCTGCTTCACCTCTCTTCATATTTCCCTAGTCAGTACACATCTTCTATTTCTTTCCCACCCAACTGATCAGCCTTTCTTTTGGGGTTGATCGATAAATGGGTACCTCGGCAAACCTAGGGAAGGTAACTGTGGTACACAGATGACAGTGACAGCCACACTATCCCTGTGTCCCGAGGTAGCAGTTGTCACCCCACCACAGGCTCAAGAGCTATTGCAACATAAATGAGCACAGAGGCCACGTGCAGCATAGCATAAGTTTACCTAGGAATTCACAACACCACATCCCATGCTCAAGGGAGACAGTAACAACTGTGGTATCAGCAGATTCAACCCTTAACTGGCTCGAACCGCCGACTTACTGAACAGCAAGCAGAGGTGCATCCAATGAAACCACACTGGCTGTAAAAGGGCCGATCTTATATTTTTGAGAGTGTGTGTCAGAGGTGGGCACCGCAAACACAAATCTTACTTTCACACCCTTACTTTCCGCCACCGCAAAGTCAGCACATTTCTTTTGATTTGCATTTCCGCAACCGCAAACGTGCAAGAGCAAAGCAATTACATTATATTTTCACTGCAAAAAGTGCAAAAAATAGGTAAAGCACTTTGTAATATATGTAGTAAATTGATTTATTGTTTAGTTAATCACTAATTTTAATTAATTTAGTATTTACACACAACCCTCGTTTTCCCGGACTAATAGGGGAGCACTGGTCCGGGACCACAAAAGTCTGGGAATCGCAACAGTCCGAGGCCATTACCCACCCCCGGACGTTTATCCTACTCTAGTATTTACTGTCCAGCAACCGCCAATATCAACTACCCCGCCGCGGACTTTTACGTCCGCTGAGCATGCTGCCACCTGGCGGGAGGCAGCAGAAAGTGTTAATAGTCTCAAGAGACGTTCCTGCACCAGGGGCAGTCGGGTCAGGGGACTAACGGAGGCGGTGCAGGTGAACTGTGAGTGTCTTGTGCCATAAGTAAACAATACGATCGCTGAGCATGCTGCCACCTGGCGGGAGGCGCGGACACTGACCAGGGATGACAGGAGATGCTCGGACGCCGGACAACTTTGTCAATTTACGGACTGGACCAGGCATTTGTCCGGGACTCTGACATATCCCCGGACCTCAGATTTTGTCCGGCAAATCTGATATCCGGGAAAACGAGGGTTGTGTGTATTAGTATTTTTACATACATACCCCTCAATGCCCCACAGATGTTATAGCTCACATTATCACCTCTGTCCTTACAGCGACTCCTCACTGTCTTGCCTTTCTTAACAACCTTGTTCCTCTTTAAAGCAGGCCCAAAGAAGGTTTCCAGGTGTGGCCAAGGGTGGCTCAGGTCCTTCCGTCTTACTAACCTGCTCCAAGTTGCGATGAGTTGCTTGGTTCTCCATTATGGCGGCAGTGTGATGGTTGTTGGTTACCCATACACTCGCCTTGATGCATTCCTCTACAGTATTTAGTAGAATGTTGTAGGACACATGTGGTTGAATGCTCTTATTTTGCCAACAATCTCATTATAACGCCATGAATAATGTAAACTCTTATATTTGGCATTTTGCAGTTACTACTACTATATTAAAAGTCTATTGATCTTGCTGGACAGCTCCAGCAAGATCAATAGACGGTAGGTTCCCAGACGGCCACCAAATGGCAGGTCAGCTTAATTTTTTAGCCTATTTGGCCTACTTCTATTTTAGCTTCTATTTGGCCTACAGTATCTGCCCCCTGTATAAGAAGGTTCTTGGCGTGTATTGTAGATGTGGGTCTGCAGGGTAGGTGAGCAGCCCAAGGTAGCGTATAGGTAGCGAGCGGTCTATAAAGCAGCGTGGAGTAGTTCTAATCACGCCCATTACGGGTGCGCCTGGTGATTGATATAAGTTACCTCCGTAGTTGAAGAATAGAGATAGAAGTGGATAGAAGAATACTCGTGTCGCCCGTTTGATGTAGTGTTTGTATACACACTTGGAGGGAAGCCAAGACAAAGGCCAAGCGGGGAAAGCCGCGGATGAGAGGCGTGTGGAAATTATCCACCAACCACCCTCTTAGTAATTGGTAGAGTGGTGGTTTTGTTCCCCCCCTCCCTAGTGAGGGAGTTATTGTCCGACTCATCATAGGGGGAGCGTAGGGATGTATATATATATAATTATAATGGTAATGGGTATTATTAAGGTAATTTAAGTAAATGATGAGTACTGGGATAGGAGAATTAAACTTTCCCATTAGTATAAAGCATTTTCACCTTATATTAGCACCTTAATTTGAAACGGCTGCTCATTGGCCGTCGTCCTTTAAATTTGCACCAATTGTGGTGGTCCACCTGCCGCCTACCTGAAAGGTGACACGTGTAATTTGTAGTGGCCGCTGCCCGCTGAGCCACGGAGTTTCAGTACACTTCCAGACCCTCGCGGGAGAAACATCTCTTATTAAATATTACGTGCTTGTATAATATATAAGTACCATTCCAGCTCCCACGGGATTAACATCTCTTCTCTGATTATAACGAGAATAACTGTACATACGTTCATTTTGTACATATAAGTGATAAAACAATATGGCCTGTCTCATCGACATAGCGAATATCAGTGCTGCGTCTATTAAGCCTGAATAGCTTCCTGGACGTATCAGTGATTATAAACACCGCGCCGTGATGGTTTGATGAACCACTTGACACCAACCACAATAACGCCTCCACCTCCGCCCTTCACCACTCCGGCCTGATCATAGGCCTGACCACTTCGGATAACAAGACATGCAGTATTAATCAAGCCTACAGTCAATTCTAACCCCTACTATCCACCGATAAGTATCCTAGTTAGTTGACTAGTTTGGGTTTTGGGGTCGGGATGAGATAGACGATGGGTTTTGTATAGGTAAGACCTCAAATTAATATGTGCTTGTAGCATAAATTCTACAGCTGGTGCCTCGAGTGAGGAATTTTGATGTTCATGTGAAATTATCCCCAAAAACACCCTCTCATAATTGGTAGTGGTGGTGGTTTGTTTCCCCCCCCCCTGTGAGAGGTATTTTTCCCGTTTCGTCATAGGAGGGTGCGTATAGGGATGTGTATATATAATTATAATGGTAATGGGTAATATTAAGGAAATTTTAAGTAAATGATTAGTACTGGGATAGGATAAATTAATATTCTCAGTGCTATTAACCATTTGCACCTTATATAATTAGCACCTTAATTTGGAGCGACCGTCATTGGCCGCCGTACTATAAATTTGTACCAATCGTGGCAGTCCACCTGACCACTACCAAAGGTGACAGTGTAATTGGTAGCGGTGGCTCACCGCCCACTCTCGGAGAATTAGTACACTCCACCCCCCCGTGAGGATAACATTAAATATAAGTGCTTGTCTACAAGTACAAGTTTCCCTCCAGACCCTCGCCTTAATAACATCTCTTACTAATATACGTGCTTGTATAAAGAAGAGAGTGTTATAAATTCAGCACAAGTGATTATAGGCCTCGCGTCATGGATAATTTGGGAAAACCCACTTGACGCCCATCACATCGCCTGCAGCCCTCCGCCTCTGTCATTCAAGGGCCGCTCTGATCACGTGGCGATCACATCGGATCACAAGGACAGGCAGTATTAAACAAGCCTACGTAATGCAACCCTGTATCCACTGATAATAGGTACGCCGTAGGTCCAATGAAAAGTGAATATAGATTATTTCTAATTTGGCAGGGTGTTTTCTTATGTAAAAATTGAATTTTAAGGGTGGTTGGTCCGCTTCAACTTTTTGGTTTGAGCACTTCTTGCTATGCAAAAAATGGACTTTTATATTTATATGCAAAAACATAGCTTAGCATACACCATCTTTAAACTCACAGAAAAGCCACTTAAGTTAGAGATTCAATAATTTCACTGAAGACAAAGTTGTAGAGCGCTAAAAATTCTATCGGAAGTATGCCCACGATATGCCGTAAGACCTACATTAAGTCCGCCAGACCCGGAAGCTCACTTCTCATACAAAATCGCCTCGTTTTTCGTGTAAAAAAACCCTTTTTCCTGGCAACTGGATTTTTTCCCCGTTATTATTTACCCAACGTAGGTGGTTCAGGGCTGGATACTGTTTAAGGTCTAAGGTCCTATCACCAAACTCCAAAAGTAAAAAAAAAACAGCGTAAGTCGGTAAACACGTACGGTCTAAGTCCAGCTCCGCATCCAAGCATCCAGTTCAAAGTTCCACCCACTGCTGCTGCTGCCTTGGCTTCTGGGTTCCTCCAGGACCTTATCACTGACGGCCACCTCTCTCCAGAACNAAAATTGAATATTTTTACTAACCACTTATGGCAATAATTTTGATAACTGTCTATCTAAGCTCTCTACTGTAAAACGTCTGATATCTCTGTCTACCGCTTCACCTGGGATATATCGCTAGGCGACGCCCTCTGTGCCACCACCACGGGTCATTACCGCTCAGACTCCTCCCTGCACCCACCCATGGATAAGAGAAACGTCTCGCTTCCTGGATGTTTCCCTCACCTTTTTTCTTTTCTTTTTTTTTACGTTGTAGCTTATAGCGTCCGTAGGCATATGGAGAGTCTTGATGTTGGTCGAACTCGCCCGTTGGTGGCGCCGGCTGGATTTTATAGTGACACCTGTGGTCTCAAGTGAAGATCCCCATTTTCTATGATGATGTTCTTGATCTTCAGTTTTAGGCGCATGCAGCCCCTAGAGTCCCACCGTCACACTCGCAATCGGCAGACAGGTATACGCTGCATGTGGGTTGCTTCGGTCACTCGATGATGGCTTTGACAGTTGCTCCTTGGTGAGACTTGAACTCGGGACCTTCTGCTCCCCTACCAGGCTCTTGAAAGAGTTACCCCCGGCAGGATTCGAACTCGGACATTGAGTTCAGCACTCCAAGACGCTAACCACTTGGCCACCGCCTCCCACCTGCCTGCGGGCTGTCGCACACAACACTCACGGCCCACCTGACGACGAGTCACCTAGTCTTTGACAAGGCCCGAGTTCACCCTTTTGACCTCCATTTTTGTACTTTAACTGCTTAAAAGTAAACACATTATACATGAAACATTAACAGCAATTCAAAAGACAATAGATAATATATACAGATGTTATTTACCCTGAATTATTTAGAGTTAGACCTGGTGAGACGAGTGAGTGTGGTGGTTGTTTAGGTGGTGGTGGTTGGGGCTGTGTGTTTACCTTTCCTCCACTCTCGTTTCTCCGTTTTTTTTTGCCCTTGTCCTTATCATCACCTGGCTTCCTCGAACAACCACCCATACTTGTAGATGCCATAGTCTTAGCGCGAAACGCCAAAGGTAACGTCACTTGGAGCATAAAACAGCGTAGTCGTCAAGATGGCTGCCGGGAAAATAACAAACACCAACATGGAAGCTTGCGGGCGGTGCATTCTGGGCCGACGTCATTTCGTGACGTCAGCGTGCGTCTCGCCAAAAGTGAATTTGAAGCGCCAATTAGGATTCTGGTACCGTATTTAAACTATCGCCAATTCTGTGTTTTGCCAAGCAGAGACTTGCCAAAAGCGAGGGTCCACTGTATAAAAAAAAAAAAAAAAAATCCTACTTGCCTCTCAGCGCCCCACAGATGTTATAGCTCACATTTTACCTCCCCCTAAATTTAACCACTCACTCAAGTGAGTGGTCATAATCATATCAACTTAGGTCATATCAATTTAAGTGACACAAAGGGGGTAAAAATTTTATATAAGTACACTACACTCCAAATGTATTTCATTGATATGTATCAGCCCCTTTAAACTCGAGTCCTCATTCAGAGTCCCCCTGGTGATAATTACATATTGAGCTGGGCCATGTTCCCCTTCATAAAGCCCAAATCTTTCAAAATTTTTGGGAGGTCAGACTCGATCTCTAGGCCTTCATGATGTCCGACCCCTGGGAAAACAGTCTCTCCACAGCTGCAGCGCTGGGTATGGCTTTTTTTGTACATAATAAACACATCTACCCAGGCTTTTCGAGAAAGGGGGGGAAAACATGGCCTGCTCCAGCAGCTTGTTCCTCTGCGACAGGTAGGCGGGTAGAGTTGGTTGCCCTCTGTAGCTGTGGGTCCTGGGCCCCTCAAGGCCTGGAAATAATTGATAATTTGCAATATATATATATAAGGTAAAAATTTTAAGTAATCGGTCGGAGTCAGGAATTTTTTTTTTACCGTTACTTAGAAATAAACTGTTTAGATTTTAAAAATATACCGTATTTTACGGCTTATAAGACTCACTATTTTTCCTAGAAAATAACCTGAAAAATACTCATGCGTCTTCCAAGACGAATGTTGGAATGAGTCTGCCACCAAGACTAGGGAGCCGTCCGCGGCAACTTCTCCTCGGCAGATTGGCGTCAACAACCACCTATCGTCTTGCTAGTGTTCATGCAGCATTTACCACCAGGTCTATCACGTATCACAAGCTTTTTTCAGTCCTGGAAATTATAACTCATGGCAAATTCATCATAACGATTTACTTATACTATGGATTTACTTATACTTTTATACAAGAGATGTTTTTATATCCTTTCGATTTTTTTTTTTTTTTATTCATATATTTTTTTATTTATAGAAATTTCTTTCCAAAATCAGGTGCGTCTTCCAAGATGCAGCGTCTTATAAGCCGTAAAATACGGTAATATTATTATTGCACTTAAATCATAATATTACAATAATTTATCAGCATGATGCTCAAGATTGTTAATATAATGACTTTGATTAATGAACTGTCACAACTCAACTGAAGATGCAGTAGATCTCGATAAGATCAATAAGTCTCGCCTTGAAAAAATCATCCTCTTCGTCTTGATCTGGGCTGCTGTCTTATGAGGTATCCAAGACAGTCTGCTCCGTGACTTCGAACAGCAGTCTTGATTACACGGCATTGACCTTCTCAGGGTTAAAAAGGCGGACCACAAAAGGCTTGAAGAGGGTGGATTGCTGTGTCCATCAAAAAGTCAATTTGATCAAAGAGGGAGAGTCACGGGTTGGACAAGCAGCATTCCTGGACAGTGCGCGTAGCTGCTCAAGAATAGTGTTCAAAAATTGGGAATTTTGCGGACATGTTTGTGTTTGCGGAAGTACTTCCGCAAATGAAATACGCAAACATTCACACTTCCACTATCTCCAAACTAATTCGGACTTCGCAATTTGCGGAAGTGTCACCCCCGGTGTGTGTGTGTGCCTAATTGTAGCAACTGGGCCTGCTAAACTCATGTGGTCCTGTCTTCATATCTATGTTTATCTAATTTTCCCTGAATTGAAGCACACGTTTTGCCCGCTATCACCTCTTCTTCTAATCCTTCGAAGCATCTATACTTATTTGTATTATTCAATCTTTCCTTTTCTTATTTTTTTCTTTTTTCCTCCCAAATATCAAGCCTCTTTTTCTCTTTGTAGGAGCAAATCTTTTCTGTCAACTTCTTCCATATCATTCATCAGTTTTTACACACTGATTAAGTCCTGCCCACTTCTTTTTTCAAGCGTTGGCAACTTTTTCACCTCTTAGGCTTTCTTCATGGGTTAGATCTTTCAATTTGGGCACCATCTTAATTGTAATCCTTTTTATTCTTTTTAGTTTTTCTGATATTCTTTAGTTTTTAGGGAGACCACACAATTTCAGTATACTTAGTGAACTTTTTTGCTGTTTAAATCCCAACCAGTATGACGTCTCATGAAAATTTAATTACATCTTATGAGATGTATCTATGATGATCACCAGCCAGTCTGCAAATATTGAACAATATTTCAACCATTCTGTGGTATTCCACATCACTCCACGCCTGTGTCTTTGGTTGGGCATTGCACATTGCAATATCCTCTTCCTTCCACCCATCATTGAAAGCTATACGTTAATCGCTTCTGCCACACTTTTAACCCATCCCAACTTTTTCTACTACCTCATTATTTCTTACCACCATTATCACTCCTCTCAGATATCCATCTTTGTCTCTTCTCCAGAATTGATTTTTTTTTTACCTCTACGTCTAGGAGCTGAATGACTTTGTTCAATTAAGTGTCCACGCATAAAATAGCAGGCTAATTCTGTTTGAGGTTATCATTTATCTCCAGGTTATCTGATAAACCTCCATCAACATTGGCATATGGTGTCTTTGTCCTTTTTCCATCACACCTTACACTGTTTTACTAAAAATCTTTTCTTGAAATACCACTTTCTTAGCCACAATTAACCACATTTTAGTAACCAATTTACTAAAAAGCCGTTACGTCTTACGCTTTCCAGTAGAACTTCATCTCTCACATTCTCCGATTGTTTTTTTTCTTTTCCTTCTCTCTTCCTTGTTTATATCCCTCCTTATCCATGCTCTCTTTAGACCCTTAACTCCTCCATGTTTCTACATTCTATTCATGATCCTGTTGAACTCAAGTTGTGAACTAAATTTCTGCTTCACCTCTCTTCATATTTCCCTAGTCAGTACACATCTTCTATTTCTTTCCCACCCAACTGATCAGCCTTTCTTTTGGGGTTGATCGATAAATGGGTACCTCGGCAAACCTAGGGAAGGTAACTGTGGTAACACAGATGACAGTGACAGCCACACTATCCCTGTGTCCCGAGGTAGCAGGTTGTACCCCACCACAGGCTCAAGAGCTTTGCAACATAAAAGAGCACAGAGGCCACGTGCAGCATAGCATAAGTTTACCTAGGAATTCACCACACCACATCCCATGCTCAAGGGAGACAGTAACAACCTGTGGTATCAGCAGTTTCAACCCTTAACTGGCTCGAACCGCCGACTTACTGAACAGCAAGCAGAGGTGCATCCAATGAAACCACACTGGCTGTAAAAGGGCCGATCTTATATTTTGAGAGGGGTGTGTCAGAGGTGGGCACCGCAAACACAAATCTTACTTTCACACCTTACTTTCCGCCACCGCAAGTCAGCACATTTCTTTGATTTGCATTTCCGCACCGCAAACGTGCAAGAGCAAAGCAATTACATTATATTTTTCACTGCAAAAAGTGCAAAAAATAGGTAAAGCACTTTGTAATATATGTAGTAAATTGATTTATTGTTTAGTTAATCACTAATTTTAATTAATTTAGTATTTACACACAACCCTCGTTTTTCCCGGACTAATAGGGGAGCACTGGTCCGGGAACCACAAAAGTCTGGGAATCGCAACAGTCCGAGGCCATTACCCACCCCCGGACGTTTATCCTACTCTAGTATTTACTGTCCGGCAACCGCCAATATCAACTACCCCGCCGCGGACTTTTACGTCCGCTGAGCATGCTGCCACCTGGCGGGAGGCAGCAGAAAGTGTTAATAGTCTCAAGAGACGTTCCCTGCACCAGGGGCAGTCGGGGTCAGGGACTAACGGAGGCGGTGGCAGGTGAACTGTGAGTGTCTTGTGCCCATAAGTAAACAATCGATCGCTGAGCATGCTGCCACCTGGCGGGAGGCGCGGACACTGACCAGGGATGACAGGAGATGCTCGGACCGCCGGACAACTTTGTCAATTTACGGACTGGACCAGGCATTTGTCCGGGACTCTGACATATCCCCGGACCTCAGATTTTGTCCGGCAAATCTGATATCCGGGAAAACGAGGGTTGTGTGTATTAGTATTTTTACATACATACCCCTCAATGCCCCACAGATGTTATAGCTCACATTATCACCTCTGTCCTTACAGCGACTCCTCACTGTCTTGCCTTTCTTAACAACCTTGTTCCTCTTTAAAGCAGGCCCAAAGAGGTTTCCAAGGTGTGGCCAAGGGTGGCTCAGGTCCTTCCGTCTTACTAACCTGCTCCAAGTTGCGATGAGTTGCTTGGTTCTCCATTATGGCGGCAGTGTGATGGTTGTTGGTTACCCATACACTCGCCTTGATGCATTCCTCTACAGTATTTAGTAGAATGTTGTAGGACACATGTGGTTGAATGCTCTTATTTTGCCACAATCACTCATTATAACGCCATGAATATGTAAAACTCTTATATTTGCATTTTGCAGTTACTACTACATATTAAAAGTCTATTGATCTTGCTGGACAGCTCCAGCAAGATCAATAGACGGTAGGTTCCCAGACGGCCACCAAATGGCAGGTCCAGCTTAATTTTTTAGCCTATTTGGCCTACTTCTATTTTAGCTTCTATTGGCCTACAGTATCTGCCCCTGTATAAGAAGGTTCTTGGCGTGTATTGTAGATGTGGGTCTGCAGGGTAGGTGAGCAGCCCAAGGTAGCGTATAGGTAGCGAGCGGTCCTATAAAGCAGCGTGGAGTAGTTCTAATCACGCCCATTACGGGTGCGCCTGGTGATTGATATAAGTTACCTCCGTAGTTGAAGAATAGAAGATAGAAGTGGATAGAAGAATACTCATGTCGCCGTTTGATGTAGTGTTTGTATACACACTTGGAGGGAAGCCAAGACAAAGGCCAAGCGGGGAAAGCCGCGGATGAGAGGCGTGTGGAAATTATCCACCAAACCACCCTCTTAGTAATTGGTAGAGTGGTGGTTTGTTCCCCCCCTCCCTAGTGAGGGAGTTATTGTCCGCTCATCATAGGGGGAGCGTAGGGATGTATATATATATAATTATAATGGTAATGGGTATTTATTAAGGTAATTTAAGTAAATGATGAGTACTGGGATAGGAGAATTAACTTTCCCATTAGTATAAAGCATTTTCACCTTATATTAGCACCTTAATTTGAAACGGCTGCTCATTGGCCGTCGTCCTTTAAATTTGCACCAATTGTGGTGGTCCACCTGCCCTACCTGAAAGGTGACACGTGTAATTTGTAGTGGCCGCTGCCCGCTGAGCCCACGGAGTTTCAGTACACTTCCATACCCTCGCGGGAGAAACATCTCTTATTAAATATTACGTGCTTGTATAATATATAAGTACCATTCCAGCTCCCACGGGATTAACATCTCTTCTCTGATTATAACGAGAAAAAGCTGTACATACGTTCATTTTGTACATATAAGTGATAAAACAATATGGCCTGTCTCATCGACATAGCGAATATCAGTGCTGCGTCTATTAAGCCTGAATAGCTTCCTGGACGTATCAGTGATTATAAACACCGCGCCGTGATGGTTTGATGAACCACTTGACACCAACCCCCAATAACGCCTCCACCTCCGCCCTTCACCACTCCGGCCTGATCATAGGCCTGACCACTTCGGATAACAAGACATGCAGTATTAATCAAGCCTACAGTCAATTCTAACCCTACTATCCACCGATAAGTATCCTAGTTAGTTGACTAGTTTGGGTATTGTGTCGGGATGAGATAGACGATGGGTTTTGTATAGGTAGACCTCAAATTAATATGTGCTTGTAGCATAAATTTCTACAGCTGGTGCCTCGAGTGAGGAATATTGATGTTCATGTGGAAATTATCCACCAAAAACCCTCTCATAATTGGTAGTGGTGGTGGTTTGATCCCCCCCCCCCCCCCCCCCCCCGTGAGAGGTATTTTTTCCCCTCGTCATAGGAGGTGCGTATAGGGATGTGTATATATAATTATAATGGTAATGGGTAATATTAAGGTAATTTAAGTAAATGATTAGTACTGGGATAGGATAAATTAATTCTCGTGCTATTAACCTTTGCACCTATAATTAGCACCTAATTTTGGGGCGACCGGTCATTGGCCCCCGTAATTTAAATTTTTTACCATCGTGCATCCACCCGACCACTACCAAGGTG
>JACEEZ010001509.1:40019-47398 GCA_016584305.1 Chionoecetes opilio | reverse complement strand
CCACCCCACACACACAACACACAACACACACAAACAACCCAACACAACAACAGACCAACACAACACACACACACACACAAAACACACAGACGACGCAGACACACACACACACACACACACACAGACAGACGCAGACACAGACACCACACAAAACACACACAACACACACCACACACACACACACACACACAAAACACCCCACACACAACAGACGCAGACCAGACACAGAAAACCCACAACACAACACACACACACACAAACAACCAACACACACAAAACCCACACACAACAAACAACCAGACAACGAGACACAGACACACAACACACACAACACACACCACACACACACACACAAACACACCCCACCCCAGACAGACCAGACACAGACACGACACACACACAAACCACACACACACCAAACACACACACACACAAAAAACACACACACACACACACACACACACACACAGCACAGACAAAAGACACACATACACAGACCCCACAAACCACACACACACACACACAACACACCACACACAAAACACAACACACAAAGAAACTTCCCCCTTCACCGCCACCCCACCACCCCACCACCACCACACCACCACCGCCACCACCACCACACTCTCCTCTCTTTTTTACCCCTCCTTCTCTTTCTATCTATCACCCTCTTTTTTGAGAAAATTTTGAAAGTTTATATTTTGTTTAAGAGAATAAACGGGTGTGTGTGTGTTGTGTGTGGTGTGTTTGTGTGTGTGTGTGTGTGTGTGTGTGTGGTGGTGTGTGTGTGTTGTGTGTGTGTGTGTGTTGTGTGTGTGTGGTGTGTGTGTGTGGTTTTGGTGTTGTGTGGCAGGGCGTATCCGTTGTGTGTGTGTGTGCGTGTGTGCCCTGTGTGGGGTGTGTGTGTGTGTGTGTGTGTGTGTGTGTGTGTGTCAGTGTGTGGCAAGGGGTATCGTGATGTGTGTGTGTGTGTGTGTGTGTGTGTGTGTGTGTGTGTGTGTGTGTGTGTGTGTTAGTGTGTCGGGGTTGTGTGGGAGGGGTGTGTGTGTGGTGTGTGTGTGTGGGGTGTGTGTGGGGGTGATGTGTGTGTGTGTGTGGGGTGGGGTATTGTGTGTGTGTGTGGGGAAGGGGTTTGTGTGTTGTGTGGTTTTTGTGGTTGTGTTTTGTGTGTGTGTATGGCAAGGGGCGATCCATGTGTGTGTGTGTGTGTGTGTGTGGGGTGTGGGGTTGGTGTGTGTGTTTTGGTTTTGTTGTGTGTGTGTCAGTGTGTGGAAAGGGGGCGTATCCGGTGTGTGGTGTGTGTGTGTGTGTGTTTTGTGTGTGTGTGTGTGGTGTGTGGTGGTGTGGGGTTTGGTGGCAGGGGCGATCCTGTTTGTGTATGTGTGTGGTGTTATGTGTGTGTGGGGGTTGAGTGTGTGTGTGTGGCAAGGGGCGCATCCATGTTTGTGTATGTGTGGGTGTGTGTAGGGGCGGGGCTTTATCCGTGTTTGTGTATGTGTGTTTTGTGTAGGGGCGAGGGCGTTCCGTTTTTGTGTATGTGTGTGTGGGAAGGGCAAGGGGCGTATCCGTGTGTGTGTGGGTAGTGGGGAGAGGCAGGTCCGGTTGGTATGTGGACGCGATAATGCTGGAAAAGTCCAGAATTTCAACGATTCCAGTTTGAGAGGAAATGGAAGGGATGTTTTTGCCTGGTGAGAGAGAGAGAGACAGAGAGAGAGAGAGAAGAGGGAGAGAGAGAGAAAAAGAGAGGAGGAGAGAGAGAAGAGAGAGAGAGAGAGAGAGAGAAAAAAAAAGAGAGAAAAAGAGAGAGAGAGAGAGAGGAGAGAGAGAGAGAGGTAAAAAACAAGGAATAACACAACAGGATACAAGGCAACAAGTGGAGGCGTGAACTTTATAGAGTTGGAAAAAGGTCACCAATAATAGCATGTTTTCGTTTATATTAATTACTATTGCTAAACTATAGATGAGGAAAGACAGGAAAACGGAATATCAAATCTGCCGAGCATTTAATTCCCAGCTTTTACATTCCCTTCTCCTTTACTTTCATGGGGAAAGGGGATTTTTTGTTTTTTTTCCCTTCCTCCCACTTTCCCCTCTCTCCCTTCTTATTTCCCTCCTCCATATTCCCTGTCTCCTTTCTGCTTCCCTCCTTTTCTCCCTTCCTCTTCTCTTTCTCTCTCTCCCTTCCTTCCCTCTCTCCATCGTCCCTCTCTCTTCCTGCTTCCTCCTTTTCTCCCTCTCTCTCTTTAACCCCTCCTTCTCTTCTATCTATCACCCTCTTTGCATGCTTCCTCCTTTCGTCCTCCTTTACTGCCTCCATGCCCTCCTGTCCCCTTACTCTTTCCCTCTTTCCTTTATGTCCCTCATGTCTTCCCGCCCTCCCTCCTACACTACTTGCCTTCCCTTCCTCCTTACTTCTTTCACTGCATTCCTCATCTTCCCTCCCTCCTCTCCTCACTCGCCCACATCCTCTCCCTCCTTACCTCCTTTCCTCCTCTTCCCTCCCTCTTTCCTCCTCTTTCCTCCTCTCGACCCTCAACACTTCCCTCCCTCCTCCCACCCCGAATGCTTGCGTCCGCGTGCCACGAGGTAGACTTGCTGGCCTCTTTAATAACGAAAGGAAATCAGGATATAATATGCCCGGATATAATATGCAAAGTCTTTTAATATCCAGAAACGCCTTGCCAGATGATGCTCGTTACTCAATCTGAAGGGCGTGGGAGCTAGGATCCGCACACACACACACACACACACACACACACACAACAACACACACACACACACACACACAACACACACCACCACACACACACCCCACACGACACACACACACACACACACACACACAACACACACACACACCACACACACACACTTACACACAGTCACACACCCACATACCCCACCCCCCACACAACACACACACACACAAAACACACACCCACACACACACACACACAAAAACACACACACACACACACACACACAAACACACACACACACACACACCCATACCAACCACCCCCGACACAACACACAAACACTCTACAGGCACCCACCACTCATACACCCACACACTACTTCATACACACAACACACCTCATACACACACACACGCATATACACCCCACCACCACACATACACACTCACACACACACACACACACACTCACAGCCACACAACACACACACACACACACAGACGCACTACACACACAACAAACGCACACACACACACACACTTATAATCACACACACACCACGACAATCGTTACAAACACACAACACACACAACATCACACACAGTCACACAAACAGTCACCCACCCCATTACTCACCCCCCACACATAACACACACAACACACACCACACACACACACACACACCCACACACACACACACACACACACACACACCCACACACACCACACACCGGCTGGCCAACACGCATCACAACACACCTCACACACCCACATACCCACCCACCCACACCATATATACCACACACCAAACACACACAACACATAACCAAACACACTCATACCACACACCACACACTCCATACACACACACACACACTCATAGACACATACACACTCCATACACACACACACACACTCATAGATAGATATATAGATAGTTTTTTATTGACACAGCAGAAAATACTACACATATACATACGTATACATGTAGTTTTATAACTGTAGTCCAAAAAAGGAAAATTAACTCAACGCTGGCAATACTCTAACTAACCCACAATATAATGCTATCCGCATTAAAATATCATTACTATATATCATTACTGTTACACACTAATCGCAGTCCATTCATATTGAATAGAATATGCACTGGCCATCAGTAATACACAACACTCAAGAATACAGTGTACTAATTTTACAGTCCACATCTAGGGTAAATCTATTTGAAAACACCTGTTTTCCATAAGAGTGAACTGGTATATGTCCCTGACATGTTGGCTCAGTGTACATGTTCAACCAATGTCCTTTTCCAGTCTGCACTTGGCCAGCATACACACAGTCGCTCATCCAAGGTTAGCGACCGCGACCTCTCCTATTCCACCTTCCAGTCTCACATATTAGCCAATGCCCCACGCTGTCCTAAACTTGTAACACAGGCGAGCTTTTCATCAACTAAGTGTCTATCAGTCTATCCTTCCACACACACACACACACACACACACACTACACATTCACACACACACCCACCACACACACACACACACCACACATACATACACACACACAACACACACATTACACACACACCACACTACACACCAACACACACACACACACAGACACACCACACACACCCACACACTCTACACACACCCACACTCCATCACACACAACACCACACATACACAACACACACACTACACCACACATACACACACACACACAGACACACACACACTCACACATACACACATACACACACATACACACACACACATACACACCACACACACCACCTCATACACACACACACACACACACCACCACACACAACATTACACACGACACACCACACACAGACACACACACACACACACACACCACTCATCCACACACACACACACACACACACATACACACACAACATAGACCACCACACACACACACAAACTCATACACACACAAAACACACCCACACACACCCACACGACACACCACACGACACACACACATACACACACACATACACACACGGCACACACACACACACCATACATACACATTTTTGTCTAAGTGTAGGTTGGTTGAGTCCAATCGGAAATGTTTTGTCATGATTAAATTTTTTCCCTAATACTCCTGTCTTGTTTTCATAGTTGTTCCTGATATTCTCAGCTACACCTTAGCTCTTCTCTCTCTCTCTCTCTCTCTCTCCTCTCGGTCTCTCTCTCTCGTCTCTCATCGTCATCATCTCTCTCCTCTCTCTCTCTCTCTCTCTTCTCTCTCTCTCTCTCTCTCGCTCTCTTCTCTCTCTCTCTCTCTCTCTCTCTCTGGCGGCGTCTCTCTCCTCTCTCTCTCTCTCTCTCTTCTCTCTCTCTCACTCTCTCTTATCATCTCTCCACTCTCTCTCTCTCTCTCCCTCTTCTCTCTCTCTCTCTTCCTCTCTCTCCTCTCTCGTCTCTCTCTCTCGCTCTCTCTCCTCTCTCTCTCTCTCTCTCTCTCTCCCTCTCTCTCTCTCTCTCTCTCTCTCTCTCTCTCTCACTCTCTCTCTCATCTCTCCTCTCTCTAGCTCTCCTCTCTCTCTCTCTCTCTCTCTTCTCCATCTCTCTCTCTCCTCTCTCATCTCTCTCTCTCTCTCATCTCTCTCTCTCTCTCGTCGCTCCCTTCATCTCATCTCTCTCTCTCTCTCGCTCTCCATTCTCTCTCTCATCTCCCTCTCTCTCCCTACTCTCTCTCCTCTTCTCTCCTCTTCTCCTCTCTCTCTCTCTCCTCTCATCTCTCTCTCTCTCTCCCGCTCTCTCTCTCCTCTCATCTCTCTTCTCTCGGCTCTCTCTCTCATCTCTCTCTCTCTTCTCTCTCTCTCTCTCGTCTCTCTCTCTCTCCCCCTTCCCATCCGTAGATAGTTCCCATTGTTATCGAAGTTTACTTTTCTTTCTATTTGTCTCTCTCATACCAGCAATTCATAGCTTGTTCCTATATTACTTAGCCTCACTGCTGCTTCCTTAACGCAAACGCATATACAAACGCTAATGTAAACGCAAACGTGCCAATGGAAACACCGTGTACATTTCCATATGCTCTATTTTTTTCGCATACTGCAAACGCAACGCAAACGCATTAATGGACTCCTAGCTTTACACTTCTTCTTTACTATCCTGGATCAGACGTTTCTAATGAATCCAGGACATAAGAGCTAAATGGTATTGTATCTTACTTAATTACTTCAACACAAGTAAACTGAGAAAGTAGAGAGAGTAAAAGTTAGTGAGAAAAGTAAAGTGAGACAGAAAGTGAGAGTAAACACAAAATGAAGCTGAGATAAAGCGTTCCCAAAGCTGCCAAATCACAAGGCGCGTCGCTCATCATGCAAACTCTTTTACCCTCAGTGCATCCTGGAATACAAAGATTTTCAGCGTGGCATTCGTACATTAGTTTTGTCCATTCCAGATATCACAGTTGGCGTTCTTGAATCTTATGGGCTTTGGGTTTGTATGCGAAATTGTGTAACGTGCTAAGAGTGCGTTGATTTGGAAAAGGTCTGTCATATCACTTTTGCCATTTTTGCTGATTCATTACAGGGAAAAGGGTGGTATGGTGTGTGGTGTGGTGTGTGTGTGTGTGTGTGTGTGTGTGTGTGTGTGTGTGTGTGTGTGTGTTTGTTTGTGTGTGTGTTGTGTGTTGTGGTGTGTGTGTGTGTGTGTGTGGTGTGTGTGTGTGTGTGTTGTGTGTGTGTGTGTGTGTGTGTGTGTGTGGTGTGTGTTGTGTGTGTGTGTGTGTGTGTTGTGTGTGTGTGTGTGTGTTATATGTGTGTGTGTATTCATCTAGTTGTATTCATCTAGTTGTATTTTTACAAGGCCAGAGCAACGCTCGTATGGCCCGTCTCTATATCAAAATTTTTATCATTCATCCTTAGTGACTTAGTTTTTGGCCGAAGCAGCACGGACCGGCGAGCAGGTCCACAACCCCGCTAACACCCGGACCCCATTTCACGCTGGGTGGACAGGGGCTCGGGTTTTAAGGAACCAGACCATATGTTCCGCTCCGCCCGGGGATCGAACCCGGGACTTCTCGGTTTGGTGTACAAATTTCTGTATGCGTGGGTGCTACCCTACACTACGGAGTACCCTATTTCCATATGCTCTATTTTTATCGCATACTGCAATACAGCAACGCAAACGCATTATGGTGTGTGTGGAGTGTGTTTGTGTTGTGGGTGTAGTGTGGGTGGAAAGGGTGGTGTGTGTGTGCGAGTGGTGTGTAATGTGTTGGGGGCCCGGGGTGGGTGATATCGTGCATGCTGTGGCGTGTATGTAATTACACAGAGGGGATGAAGACAAGGACTCGGGTGGTAAAGGAGGAGGAGGAGGAAGGAGGGGAGCACTAAAGAGTCTGAACATGTGGATAAAAACCTAAGCAAATAACTACACATATAGGTTTTCACTTCCTTCTCCCTTACAAAGGCATTAAACGGATGAGAAAGAAAAAATAAATATGAAGCGAAATGAATATCGAAAAAAATCTTATTACAAACCTCAGAATCAAGAGTATAAAGCATTATGTCTGTCCATATACCATAACCTTCAATTCTTTATATTTATCCGATTCATTACCCGCTCCATGCCATTTTATTCCAATTTTTTGATATTTTCATATATATTAACTAATCAATACGTATGCATGACGACT
>JACEEZ010001509.1:17519-37519 GCA_016584305.1 Chionoecetes opilio | reverse complement strand
GGCCAATAATTTACCAGATAGAATAAGAACACTTTTATTCCTAAAGTGTAATATAATACGTAAAACGCAAAAAACTGGCATATCCTTTATAGATAATGGGAAAATTATACGAATAAAGATTATAGGTAATATAAATGTCTATAAATAATGTTCATTAAAGTTTATTATTTGGCCATCAGTTTACTAGATAGAACCAAAAAACTAATATTCTTAAAGGGTAATATTATACGTGATACGCAAGAACTGGCATTTCCTTTTTAGATACCCAAAAAATCATACGTATTACAATTATAGATCATATAAATGTCTATAACAAATGTTGCATAACTTATTATATTTGGTCAATAATTTACCAGATAGAACCAAAAAACTTTTATTCCTAAAGGGTCATGTTATACATTATACGCAAAAAAGTATCTTTTTCCTTATAGATACAACAAACATGTTTACTATTTGTGATCGATTATGCTATAATGTACATGCTCTATCAATTTCAAAAGAATCGACCGGTAACTTTGTTATTTATAGGAATTTGAGTAAGGGGCCCGAATTTTTCGCCTTATTTACCCAAACAAAAAATCGCATTTTTTTTTTATTTCGCAATGAATGTTTTCTTACGTAGTTTTTTACGTAGATTTCAATGATGTCATCAGATCGGTCATATCTCGTTTTCTGCATAGAAACGCAGGGGGTTAAAAAATTACATTTATTTTTAAAAACTGTCGAATAATTGTAAAAAAAATAATTATAAAAAGCGCAAGGAAAATGTTATTCAATGATGCAAATTACAATACCATAACTTTCATGATAACAAAATTATGCCTTACTAAATAACAGAGAGGGTACAAGTGACCCTATTTGACGCATTGTTATTCTCAGGGGGTTTTTCATAACCCCTTAAAACTCTAACAGCTGTTAGATAGTAGTCAATTGTGCCAGGTGAAGTAAAATTAATGCTGTCTCCTAATTATTTTATGAGTGTTAGTGACTTAAATAGGGGTACTAATAGCAGTCCTATTCCTCCCCCCCAAAACAAACCTATATTGATAGAAAATTCTAATAGGCTTTGGCTTTGTTTGAAAATGTTCCTATTATATATATTTGAAAGAAAAATGAAATCTTACGACTTTGAAAATTATGGAAAAAATTCGCAAGTGCCATATTTAAACATTTCTAACACAACAATATAATTAATTCAACGATAATTTACCTCTTCCATACGTAAAATTATATGCAGTCTACAGAAATCTACATTCATTTTCATATTCGGGGAAAATTTGAAAAAAATACCAGCCTTCAACTTAGGCCGCAGGCATGTTTAGCCAGCGGCAACCCAAGCCGAACCCAAAAATAATAATAAAAATAATTCTTATACATATTTCTTGATGCATTAGTACATATTACATAATATATTAACGGATGGGTGAAAAAAAAAAAATAATCTCTATATTTTCTTGCAAATACTTTAAATATTTGTTGGGTGGGGGAAATATCACTGCAATTCTTACCGCTATTTTAGTCACTAAGACACAAAGACTAATAGTGATACAGCAGTGAAATCTTCTCTACAGTGACACTACACTATTGCCTAAATATTGGTAAGGTTTCATGTAAATATACTAAATAATTAAAAAAATTATAAGGATCTCAATGTGGACTTTTACACGGAACAAAGCATGCAGAGGCATTTTTTGAAGCACTATTATACCAAAACTAAGCTTCATTGAGAAATGGTATATATTTCCTATAGATGATCGAGAAACTATCTCTACGGAAAATGTGCGCCAATGTTGTCAGTTCAAAGGAAAAGAATTTAGAAGGGCACAAAATATATTATTTTGTCATGTTTAAAAACTCTTATCTTTTTTGTATATTATAATTAAAAGTTTACGTTGGGTGGCTGGGCCTCCTCTCTCTCTCTCTCTCTCTCTCTCTCTCTCTCTCTCTCTCTCTCTCTCTCTCTCTTCTCCTCTCCTCTCATCTTTCTCTCTCCCTCCTCCCCCTCTCTCTCTCTAATTTACAATATACGCCAAAAGTGTCATTTCCTTTATAGATAACAAAAGTAAAAAAAAAAGAAGGTATTAAAAAAAATTTAAAAAAAGATTATAAAAAAATATATATATATGTATACGTATATAAGATTAAAAAATAAAAAATAAATATTTAATTATGAAATAAAAAATAAAAAAAATGGTTATTGGGGGGATATTTATAAAAAAATATCCACATCCCCATACCCCGTTTTTGCATTCTACGCAAAAACTGGTGATAATAAAAAAAAAATATGAGTGATTAAATATGACGAAAAATATTGTGGCACCTACAATTTTTTTTTTTTAAACTGACATCATTCGCGCACATTTTCAGCAGAGATAGTTTCTCTATCATCTAAAAAAAGTATATACCGTTTCTCAATGAAGCTTAGTTTTGGAATAAGAGTGCTTCAAAAGGTGCCTTTGCATGATTTGTTTCGTGTAAAAGTCCATATTTAAAGCACTTTAATTTTAAGAATATTTACTATATTTACATGAAACCTTACCAATATGTAGACAATAGTATAGTGTCATAGTAAAAAAGAATTCACTACTGTATCATTATTAGTCTTTGTGTCCTAGTGACTTAAATAGTGGTAATAATTGCAGTGATATTTCACCCCCTAAAATACTCTACTCAAATATTGCCTGCGGCAATAATTCAAGGCTTATATTTCGTTCAATTTTTTGGTAAATACAAAATTATATATTTATTTCTGTAGAATGCATATAATTGAAGGTATGACATAGGTACATTATTATTTAATTAAGTTTATTGTTGTGTTATAAAAGCTTAAAAATGGCCATATATTTTTTTCTTAAAAAATGTTCAAATTCGTTTAATTTGATTTTTCGGCTTAAGGTATATCAAATGAACAATATAGAAAGAGAAAAAGAGAGAGAAATATGAGATGGATGGAAATGCCATTTTTTTTGTGTAATTGAAATATTTCGCCTTATGAATATTAGTTTTTGGGTAAACTGTTTGTCGGATTGTAAAATGTATAGAAAACAATTTATAGATCTTTGTATGATCTACACGTGTAATTTCAATGATTTTTTTTGTATCTATAAGGAAAATGCCACTTTTGGGGCATAATGTGAAACATTACGCCTTAGGAATATATGTTTTGGGTTGTATCTTGTAAACTGTTTGCCTTATTATAATACGTATAGAGAACTATTTATAGAGTTTCTTATGATCTATAATTTTGAAATCGGGTTTTTTTTTGTATCTATAAGGAAAAGGGCATTTTTTTGGGTATAATGTAAAATAGTATGCCTTATGAATAATACTTTTTGGGTTGTGTCTGCTAAACTGTTTGGCAGATTTTTAAACTAATAGAATACTATTGATAGATTTTGTTATGATCTATAACTTTGATGGTATATTTTTTTTTGTATCTATAAGGGAAAGGACCCTTTTGGGGCATATAATGGAAAATATGAAATATTAGGAATCATAATTTTTGGTTGTATCTGTTAAACCGTTTGCTTCTTAATAAAACTTATTGTAAACAATTTATAGGTTTTATTATGTACTATGTTTTTTATTTCGATTTTTTTTTTGTATCTCTAAGGAAAATGCCACTTTTGGGGTAATCATGTAAAATATAATGCTAGATTAAAATACTTTTTGGCCTGTATCTAGAAAACTAATTGTCTGAATTTTAAACTAAAGGCATATTATTTTTTATTTTTTTAAAGTTTATAATTTTAATGCGTATGATTTTTTTTGTATCTATAGTCTTTTCAAAAAACTTGATCCAGCACCCTTCATATTTTTCGGATCTGTTTGATTTTTTAGTACATGATGGGTACTGTCCTAATACCCAATCTGTAAAAATAAAATTAAAATTGGATAAAAATTGCACAAAATCGCTAATATTTTCTACAATTTTTAATTATTTTTCATTATCACCCACATAGAGTTTCGTTAGTTCGTGCTCGACTATATAGAATAATTTTTTTAGATTTTTGGGTTTAATTTTTTTTTTTAGAAATTTTTTAATGTTTTTTTTTTTTAAATAGCAAAAAAATTATAAAAAAAAATAAAAACGTAAATTGACTATAGAAATGATGCTATATTGTCGGGAACGTAGTAACGAACCTTTTTGTGGAAGATAAGGAGAAAAAAATAAAAACTTTAGGAAGAAATTAGTGATTTGTACAGTTTTTATCCAGTTGTAATAAAATTCACACAGATGGCGTATGAGTACCATTTCTATATTATGATAAAATCTCATATTTTTCCGACAAATATTAAGGGTGCTAGATGTCAAAAATCCTTTTTTTTTTTGTTTAATCACTCCTGCATCCTTGCTGTAAGTCAGATCAGTCTGATATTTTCATAGGTTAGAGATATTATACTAGTACGTCATAGTAGAAAAAATTATTAAAATCCGTTGAAAAATCTTCGAGTTATAAAAAGTCAAAAAAATTCATTTTACAGGTGCCGAGCGAATAGTTTAAAGGTCTAAGAATCACTAATGGGGTCGCTCAACAACGAATGGTTATCGAGATAGAGAATATCAAAAAAAGGGTACTTTGTACCTATGAATGATTTCTGAAAATGAATATTTTTACCACTTAGAAGCTGAATTGGGGCATTTAAATAAATATTATAAACTTTTTCCTAGGTGTGGAAATGCTATTAAAAATGATGTGTAATTGAAGTCCAGCGACATCCTGTCCAGAAAAAGATCTTCAAGACTTTATATAGTCTTACCCCTCTAAGACTTTGAATATTGACATGTAATCCCCAAACTTTCACAAGTGTGTTTGAGTGACTTAATGTTTTTGGATTAGGCTGATTTTCGGATACGGTGTGAAGGAACTCCTATTGCGTCGTTGTTATGAATATGATAAACATCGGTCAATAAGTTTCGAAGTTATATCCAAAAATGTTGAAAAATCATGCAAATTTGCCCTATTTTCACCTCTAAGAACGAAATGTACCGACAAAAATATGAATGGCTCTAATCACAAAAAGAATGACCTATTCCGGCCAAAATGACACCTTGTGACTCTTTCTACCATTTTGGGTTTTTGAGATAGAGCCTTTCAAAGAGTAGTATTTTTTGTCTTCAAATTGTGCCTGCGGCAATAAGTCAAGGCTTATATCTCATTCACATTATCCTTGAATACAAAATTGAATGTTGAATTCTGTAGAATGCATTTGGTTACACGTCTGGAATAGGTAGAATATTGTTTAATGCATTTTTCGGTTGGGTTACACAAGCTTAAACTTGACATTTTTATTTAGTTTTTCAGAATCGTTTGATTTCATATTTCTTTTTAGAGTATATACTAACGGCCGTTCTAAGCCCAGCCACTCAACATAAACTCTTAATAGTAATAAACAAAAAAGATATGAGTGATTAAATATGACGAAAAATATTATAGTGGCACCTACAAAATTCTTTTCTTTTAAACTGACATCATTCGCGCACATTATCAGCAGAGAGAGTTTCTCTATCATCTATAAAAAGTATATACCGTTTCTCAATGAAGCTTACTTTTGGAATAATAGTGCTTCAAATGGTGCCTTTGCATGATTTGATTCGTGTAAAAGTCCATATTTGAAGCACCTTAATTTTAAGAATATTTACTATATTTACATGAAACCCTACCAATATGTAGGCAATAGTATAGTGTTCTGTAAAAAAGATTTCACTGCTGTATCATTATTAGTCTTTGTGTCCTATTGACTTAAATAGTGGTAATAATTGCAGTGGAATTTCCCCCCCAACAAATATTTGAAAAGTATTTGCAAGAAAATACAGATTTTTTATTTTTTTATTTCACTCATCTGTTAATATATTATGTAAAATGTATTAATACATCATGAATTATATATAAGAAAAACTATTTTTTTTTTTTTTTCGGCTTAGGTTGCCGCAGGCTAAGCATGCATGCGTCAAAAGTTGAAAGCTTATATTTCTTTCAATTTTTCCATTAATATAAAAATGAATTTAGATTTCTGTAGAATGCATATAATTTAACGTATGAAAGAGGTAAATCATCGTTGAATTAATTATATTGTTGTGTTAGAAAATTTTTAAAAGTGGCACTTGCGATTTTTTTCCAAATTTTCAAAATCGTCGGATTTCCTATTTCTTTAAAATATATATAATATGAACATTTACAAACAAAGTCATTGCATATTAGAATTTTTTAACATAATAGGTTATTTTTGCGGCGGGAAATAGGACTGCTATGAGTACCCCTATTTAAGTCACTAACACTGAAAGACTAATTAAGATACAGCTCTAACTTTTCTTCACATTGCACAATTTACTACTATCTAATATCTGTAAGAGGTTTAAGGGGTTACAAAAAAAACCTTTAGAATTACAATGCGCCAAATAGGGTCACTTTTACCCTCGATGTTATTTAGTAAAGCATAATTTTGTTATTATGAAAGTTATGGTATTGTAATTTGCATCATTGAATAACATTTTCCTTGCGCTTTTTAGAATATATTTTTATAAAATTATTTGAAAATTTTGGAAAATGGATGTAATTTTTTACCCCCTTGCGTTTCTATGAAGAAAAAAAGGTATGACAGATCTGATGACATCATTGAAATCTACGTAAAAAACTACGTAAGAAAACAATCATTGCGAATTTAGAATGCGATTTTTTTTTATTGAGTGAATAAGACGAAAAATGAGGTCCACCTATTCAGACCCCTCTAAATAAAAAAGTTACCGGTCCATTTTTATAAAATTGATAGAGCATGTACATTATAGGATGATCGATCATATATATTAAAGATATTTGTTGTAACTATACAGAAAAGGCCACTTTTTTACGTATAATGTAAAATATTACCCATTAGGAATAATAGTTTGTGGGTATATCTGGGAAAGTAATGGCCAGATATTAAAAGTAATTGAATAATATTTTTAGAATGTATTGTTATCTATAATGTTAATCTGAATGATTTTTTTTGTATCTATAAAGGAAATGCCACTTTTTGCGTTTAATATAAAATATTACCCTTTCAGAGTATTAGCTTTTGAGCTCTATCTGGTAAACTAATAGCCAAATATTAAAAGTAATTGAATAATATTTATAGAATGTATTGTTATCTATAATGTTAATATGAATGATGTTTTTTGTATCTGTAAGGAAAATGCCACTTTTTTGCGTATAATGCATAACATTACCCTTTAGGAATAATAGTTATTTGGTTCTATTCGGTAAACTATTGGCCAAATATTATAAATTACACAACATTATTTAACGATATTGTAATTATCTATAATTATAATACGTATGATTTTTTTTGTGTCTATAAAGGAAAGGGCAGTTTTTGCGTATAATGTAAAATATCACCCTATTTTTATGAAAAAAAATCAATAGTTTTTGAGCTCTAGCTGGTAAGCTAATGGACTGATTATAAAATTAGTTGATTATTATTTGTCGATGTTCATGTTATCTATAATTCAATATATATGATTTCGTTGTATCTATAAGGGATATATAATATAAAAAAAAAAAAAATAATATAGATTTTTAGGTATAATCAATGATACAAACATTACTACTACTACCACTACTACCACTACTACCACTACTACACTACTACTACTACTACTACACTACTACTACTACACTACTACCAACTACTACTACCACCACTACTACTACTACTACACTACTACTAACTACTACTACACTAACTACTACTACACGTACTACTACTACTACTACACTACTACACTACTACTACTACTACTACTACTACTAACTACAATACACTACTACTACTATACTACTACTACTACTACCACTACTACTACCACTACTACTACTACTACTACACTACTACCACTACTACTACTACTACTCACTACTACTACTACTACTACTATATATATTATAAGAAAGGGGTTTTACGAGCCATTACATTCCCGCCAAATATACTCTTTCTACCGCATCATCAACTTTACTATGGCCTGGGCCGTAAGCTCATTATACGCGCTAATCCCACATCCAGCCAAATATTCGTGCGCGGCACACTACTACGTGTCCTCGTGCTACCAACACATTCATGCCAAAATAGATCCTTCGACTGAGTACATAAGGATAAAATTTTCGATTCTCTCTTCTCGCTCTCTTCTCTCATCCAGGTCTCTTTACGCTAATCCCCTCCCCTTTCTGCCGGCAAACCCTCCTTCCTCTCTACCAACCTTCTCCAATTTCCACTCATAGATAATCTCGTTTCTCTCTCTCTATCTCTCTCTCTCTCTCCTATCTCTCTCTCTCTCTTCTCTCTCATCCTTCCTCTCTCTCTCTCTCTCTATCTCTCTCTCTCTCCTCCATTCTCTCTCACTCCTCTCTCTCTCTGCTCTCTCTTACGTCTCACTCATGTCTTCAGCTCCTCTCATCTGAACTCAATTCTCTCCTCATCTCTCTCATTCCTCTCCTTATATCACTCTCTCTCCTACAACACTCTTCTCCTCTTCACTACTCTCTCTCTCTCTCTCTCTCCTCTCTCTCTCTTCTCTCTCTATAATAACAATATACGCCAAAATGTCATCTCCTTTTAGATAAGAAGATTAAAAAACTTAGTATTAGAAAACAAAAAAAAAAATTTCATATAAAAAAAAAAAATATAAGATTAAAAAAAAAAAAATTATTATGAAATTACAAATTATAAAGTAATGTTTTTGGGGGATATTTATAAAAAAAAATCCACATCCCCATACCCAGTTTTTGCATTATACGCAAAAACTGTTGATGGATACGCTTTCCTTTATAGTCACAAAAATCATACGCATTACAATTATAACTGTAAAGCTATTAATAACTGTTCAGAATTTTATTTAGCCAATAATTACCAGATAACCAAATACTATTATACATTCAGTATATATAGCGTAAAAAAAACAGGCCTTTCCTTTATAGATACCAAAAATATCATTGAGATTACCATTATAGATAATATAAATGTCTATAATTAATGCTCAATAACTTATAATATTTAGCCAATATGTGACCAGATAGAACCAAAAAAAATTATTCTTATACGGTAATATTATACGTTATACGCAAAAAATGGCATTTCATTTATAGATACTAAAAAAAGTATACGTATTACAATTATAGATAATATAAATGTCTACAAATAACGTTCATTAACTTATAATATTTAGACAATAGTTGACCAGATACAACCAAAATAATATTATTCCTCAAGGGTTATATTATACGTTAAACACAATAACTGGCATTTCATCTATAGATACCAAAAAAATTACCCGTATTACAATTATAAACAATATGAATGTCTATAAATAACGTTAATTAACTTATAATATTTTGGCCCATGTTAAAATAAAACCAAAAATTTTAAAATTTTTTTTGGAGTTTTTCTANTGTAGGTCTATTGTCGTGTCTCTCTCGTCTCTCTGTCTGTGTTCTCTCTCCCTCTCTCTCTCTCTCTCTCTCTCTCCTCTCTCTCTCTCTCTCTCTCTCTCTCTCTCTCTCTCTCTCTCTCTTCTCTCTCTCTCTCTCTCTCTCTCTCTCTCTCTCTCTCTCTCCTTCTCTCTCTCTTCTCTCTCTCTTCTCTCTCTCTCTCTCTCTCTCTCTCTCTCTCTCTCTCTTCTCTCCTCTCTCTCTCTCTCATCTCTCTCTCTCTCCTCTCTCTCTCTCTCTAATTAACAATATACGCCAAAAGTGTCATCTCCTTTATAGATAAGAAGATTAAAAAAATTATAGGTATTAAGAAAAAAAAAAAAAAAAATTCATATAAAAAAAAAAAAATAATATAAGATTTAAAAAAAAAAAAAAAAATTATTATGAAATTAAAAATTAATAAAGTAATGTTTTTTGGGGGGATATTTATAAAAAAATATCCACATCCCCATACCCAGTTTTTGCATTATACGCAAAAACTGTTGATGGATACGCATTTCCTTTATAGATACAAAAAAAATCATACGTATTACAATTATAGATCATGTAAATGTCTATAAATAATGTTCTGTAACTTATATTATTTAGCCAATAGTTTACCTGATATAACCAAAACACTATTATTCCTCTTCAGTAATAGTATACGTTATACGCAAAAACAGGCCTTTCCTTTATAGATACCAAAAATATCATTAACGTTACAATTATAGATAATATAAATTTCTATAATTAATGCTCAATAATTTATAATATTTAGCCAATATGTAACCAGATAGAACCAAAAAAATATTATTCCTATACGGTAATATTATACGTTATACGCAAAAAATGGCATTTCCTTTATAGATATAAAAAAAAATGATGCGTATGACAATTATAGATAATATAAATGTCTACAAATAACGTTCAATAACTTATAATATTTAGACAATATTTGACCAGATAAAACCAAAATAATATTATTCCTCAAGGGTTATATTATACATTAAACGCAATAACTGGCATTTCCTTTATAGATACCAAAAAATTTATCCACATTACAATTATAAACAATATAAATGTCTATAAATAATGTTAAATAACTTATAATATTTGGCCCATAGTTTACAAGATAGAATCCATAAACTAATATTCTTTCGGAGTAATATTATACATTATACGCAATTATTGGCCTTTCCTTTATAGATACACAAGAAATTATACGTAATACAATTATAGATAATATAAATGTCTATAATTAATGTTATATAACTTATAATATATGGCCAACAGTTAACCAGCAAGAAAAAAAAAACCACTTATTCCGGAAGGGTAATATTTAAGGTTATACGCAAAAACAGTCATTTCCTATATAGATACCAAAAAAAAAAAAAAAAAAAAGGTATTAGAAAAAAAAAAAAAATTGAAGAAAAAAAAAATCCATATACAAAAAAAAAAAAAAAAAAAAAAATGAAATTATAAATAATTAAAATAATTGTTATTTTGGGGATATTGATAAATAATATCGCCATCCCCATCCCCAGTTTTTGCATTATACGCAGAAACTGTTGATGGATACGCATTTCCTTTATAGATACAAAAAAAATCATACGTATTACAATTATAGATCATGTAAATGTCTATAAATAATGTTCTGTAACTTATATTATTTAGCCAATAGTTTACCTGATATAACCAAAACACTATTATTCCTCTTCAGTAATAGTATACGTTATACGCAAAAACAGGCCTTTCCTTTATAGATACCAAAAATATCATTAACGTTACAATTATAGATAATATAAATTTCTATAATTAATGCTCAATAATTTATAATATTTAGCCAATATGTAACCAGATAGAACCAAAAAAATATTATTCCTATACGGTAATATTATACGTTATACGCAAAAAATGGCATTTCCGTTATAGATATTAAAAAAATGATACCAATGACAATTATCTATATAAGCGAAAGTGTGCTTCTGTTGTCTCTGTTGTGTGTGTTGGGTATAGGTTTTCGCCCCCGTGGGCAATCACCTCATAGGCCATTTTTGGAACCCCGGGTTTACAGGGGAAGGTCTTTAAACCCACTTAGAGATGATTCGATCACTTTTTTTTTTTTTTTTTTTTAGGGAGCCATTAGCGATAATTGTGAAAAAAAATTGGTTGCGGGAATTGAGGAAACTTGATGTAGGGTGATGGTAATGGGTGATGAAAGGGTGGGGTGATGGGTAATGGTTTTGGTGATGGGTGAGTGAATGGGTGGGGGTGATGGGTTGGGGTGATGGTGATGGGTGAGGAATAGGTGGGGGTGAGGGTAATGGTAATTAAGGAAAGTGTGTCTGTCTGTCTTCTGTCTGTGTGTGTGTGTGTTGGGTTTGGATAGGGTTTCCCCCCCCGTGCGCATCACCTCATATGGAAACATTTTGGAACCGGGTTGACCAGGGAAGTTTTTAAGCCCAATTAGAGATTTATCCGATCATTTTTTTTTTTTTAGCAGCCTATAGCGATAATTGTGAAAAAAAAGTGGGTTGCGAGAATTGAGGAAAACCTTGATGTAGGTGAGGTTAATGTGTGAGTGAATGGGTGGGTGATGGGTTTAAGGTGTGGGTTTATGGGTGAGTGAATGGGTGGGGGGTGATGGGTGATGGTGAGGGAATAGGTGGGGGTGTGGGTAATGGTAATATAAGCCCAAAGGTGTCTGTCTGTCTGTCTGTTTGTGTGTGTGTGTGTGTGTCTGTGTCTGGTATAGTTCGCCCCCCGTGGCGCAATACCTATATGCACATTTGGAACCGGTTGACCAGGGAAGGTTTTAAGCCCAATTAGGATGATCGATCACTTTTTTTTTTTTTTAGCAAGCCATTAGCGATAATTGTGAAAAAAAAGTGGTTGCGAGAATTGAGGGAAACCTTATGTAGGTGATGGGTAATGTTGAGTGAAGGGTGGTCATTGGTACATGGGTTGGGGTGTGGGTGATTTAATGGGTGGGGGGTGATGGGTTGGGGGTGATGGGTGATGGGAGGGAATAGTGGGGGGTTGAGGGTAAAGGTAAAATAAGCCCAAAGGTGTCTGTCTTCGTCTGTTGTGTTGGTGTGTGTGTGTGTTGTGTTGTGAGTCTGGTATAGGTTCGCCCCCCGTGGGCAATCACTCATATGAAACATTTTTGGAAAAGGGTTGACCAGGGGGAAGGTTTTAAGCCCAATTAGAGATGATCCGATCATTTTTTTTTTTTTTACAGCTTTTAGCGATAATTGTAAAAAAAAAGTGGGTGCGAGAATTGAGGAAACCTTATGTAGGGTGAGGGTAATGGGTGAGTGAAGGGGTGGGTGATGGGTAATGGGTGTGGGGTGAGGGGAGTGAATGGGTGGGGGGGATGGGTTGGGGGTGATGGGTGATGGGTGAGGGAATGGGTGGGGGTGAGGGGGAATGGGTGAGGAATGGGTGTGTGGGAGGTAATGGGTGAGTAAAGGGGTGGGGGGTGAGGGTAAGGGGTGAGTGAATGGGGGGGGGTGAGGGAAATGGTGATGAATGGGGGGGGGTAATAATACTTTTCTACATCCATGTTTTCGGGAAATTTAGAAGGGGCTTTGGAGATCCGTTTTTGGTGGGCCAAAGGCCCCCCAAAAACCAGGTGGGGGCCGAAGGGCCCACCACAAAAAGCCCCCCGCAGGAGCTAGCCAAAAAAACCCGCCCGGAGGGCGGCTTTGCGGTGTAGATAATATAAATTTTCCAAATAACGTTCAATAATTTATAAATTTTGAAAATATTGCCAGAAAAAACCAAAATAATATTATTTAAGGTTTAAATTTTACTTAAAACCAAATAAGTGGGATTTTCCTTTTTAGTACCAAAAAATTTAACGCATTCAATTATAAAAAATTAAAGTTATAAAAAAACGTTTAACAACTTTAAATTTGGCCCCTAGTTTACAAGATGAACCAAAAACTAATATTCTTTTCGGAGTAAAAGTATACATTTTTACGCAATTTTTTGGCCTTTTCCTTTTGTACACAAAAATTTTACGTAATACAATTATAGATAAATAAAAAGTAAATTAAAATTATATAACTTATAATATATGGCCAACAGTTAACCAGCAAGAAAAACTAGTTAGGTTAACTAAATAGTTAGGTTAACTAGTTAGTTAACCTAACTAGTTAACCGAACTAGTTAGTTAACCTAACTAGTTAGGTTAACTAACTAGTTAGGTTAACCTAACTAGTTAACCTAACTAGTTAGTTAACCTACTTAGTTAGGTTAACCTAATAGTTAACCTAACTAGTTAGTTAACCTAACTAGTTAGTTAACCTAACTAGTTAGTTAACCTAACTAGTTAGTTAACCTAACTAGTTAGTTAACCTAGCTAGTTAGGTTAATCTAACTAGTTAACCTAACTAGTTAGTTAACCTAACTAGTTAACCTAACTAGATTTTTTTTTTTTTTAACTGACATCATTCGCACTGACATCATTCGCGCACATTTTCAGCAGAGATAGTTTCTCTATCATCTAAAAAATGTATATACCGTTTCTCAATGAAGCTTAGTTTTGGAACTACAGAGTGCTTCAAAAGGTGCCTTTGCTGATTTGTTTCGTTGTAAAAGTCACATATTTAAAGCACTTTAATTTTAAGAATATTTACATATATTTACATGCAACCTTACCAAATGTAGACAATAGTATAGTGTCATAGTAAAAAGAATTTCCACTACTGTATCATTATTAGTTCTTTGTGTCCTAGTGACTTAAATAGGGTAATAATTGCAGTGATATTTCACCCCCTAAATACTCTACTCAAATTTGACTGCGGCAATAATTCAAGGCTTATATTGTCGTTCATTTTTTTGGTCTAATACAAAAGATATATTGATTTCTGTAGAATGATATAATTGAAAGGTATGGACATAGGTACATTATATTTAATTAAGTTTATTGTTGTGTTATAAAAGCTAAAAATGGCCATATATTTTTTTCTTACAAATAAATGTTCAAATCGTTTTCATTTGATTTTCGGCTTAAGGTAATTGAAATGAACAATATAGAAAGAGAAAAAGAGAGAGAAATATGAGATGGATGGAAATGCCACTTTTTTTGTGTAATTGAAATATTTGCCTTATGAATATTAGTTTTTGGGGTTGTATCGTAAACCGTCTGTCAGATTGTAAAATGTATAGAGAAAAACTATTTATACGATCCTGTATGATCACCGTGTAATATTCAAGGTTTTTTTTGTTTCTATAAGGAAATGCCACTTTTGGGGCATAATTTGAAACATTACGCCTTAGGAATAATGTTTGTTGTATCTTGTAAAACTGTTTGCCTTATTATAATACGTTAGAGAGAAACTATTTATAGAATTTCTTATGATATATAATTTTGAAAATCGGGTTTTTTTTGTATCTAAAGGGAAAAGGTCACTTTTTTTTGGGTATAATGTAAAATAGTATGCCTTATGAATAATACTTTTTGGGTGGTGCTGCCCTAAACTGTCTGGAAGATTTTAAACTAATAGGAATACTTATGATAGATTTTGTTATGATCTATAACTTTGATTGAACTATTTTTTTGTTTTTTTTTTTTTTTTTTTTTTTTTTTTTTGTTTTTTTTTTTTATTTTTTTTCTTTTTTTTTTTTTTCTTTTTTTTTTGTTTTTTTTTTTTACACTAATTTATAAGGGAACAGGACCCTTATTTGGGCATATAATGGAAAATATGAAATAATTTAAAAACTAGGGAATCATAATTTTTGGTTGTCGCTGTTAACCGCTTTGGTTTTCTAATAAACATCTTATTCGATAACACACAATTTTATAGGTTTATTATTGTACTATGTTCTTTAATTCGATTTTTTTTTTTGTATCTCTAAGGAAAATGCCAACTGCCGCGCGCGGGTAATATGTAAACACTATAATGCAGAGTAAAATACTTTTATGCGTCTGTATCTAGAAAACTAATTTTTCTGAATTTTAAAAACAAAAAAACTAAGGCAATTATTTTTATTTTTTTAAAGTTTTATAATTTTAATGCGTATGATTTTTGTTGTATCTATAGTCCGCGACGTCAAAATAACTTGATCCAGCACCCTTCATATTTTTCGGATCTGTGTGTGCACAGTTTTTAGTACCATGGATGGGTACTGTCCTAATACCCCTATCACTCTCACTGTAAAAAATAAAATTTAATTAGAGATAAAAATTGCACAAAATCGCTAATATTTTCTACAATTTTTAATTATTTTTCATTATCACCCACATAGGAGTTTCCGTAGTTTGTGCTCGACTATGTATAGAATAATTTTTTAGCACGTGTTTGGGTTTAATTTTTTATTTTTAGAAATTTTTTAAGTGTTTTTTTTTAAATAGCAAAACACATTATAAAAAAAAAATAACAAACTTAAATTGACTATAGAAATGAATGCCTATATTGTCGGGAACGTAGTAACGAACCTTTTATGTGTTAAGATCAAGGAGATAAAAATTTAAAAACTTTAGGAAGAACCTATTTAGTGATTTGTATCGTTGTAAATCCAGTGTAAAAAATTCACACAGAGTGGCGTATGAGAGTACCATTATCTATATATGATAAAATGCTCAATTTTATCCGAGCAAATATTAAGTGTGCTTTTTTTATGATGTCAAAAATTCGATTTTTATTTTTTTTTTACTCACTCTGCATCCTTGCTGTAAATCATATCGTCTGATATTTCATAGGTTAGAGATATTATACTAGTACGTAATAGTAGAAAAAATTAATTAAAATCCGTTGAAATCCTTAGAGTTATAAAAAGTCAAGAAAAATTCATTTTACAGGTGACCGAGCGAATAGTTAAAGTTAGAATCACTAATGGGGTCGCTCAAAACGATGGTTATCGAGATAGAGAATGTATCAAAAAAAGGGTCTTTGTACCTAGAATGATTTCTGCTAAATGAAATTTTTACACACTAGAAGCTGAAATGGGCATTTAAATATATATTATAAACTTTTTCTGAGTGTGGAAATGCTATTGAAACAATTATGTGTAATTCAAGGAGTCCAGCGACATCCTGTCTCAGAAAAAGATCTCAAGACTTTATATAGTCTTACCCCTTAAGAATTGAATTTTGACATGTTAATCCCAAACTTTCACATGGGTTTGAGTGGACTTAATGTTTTGGATTAGGCTGATTTTCGGGTTACGGTGTGAGAAAACTTCCTATTACGTCGTTGTTATGAATATGAAAACATCGGTCAATAAGTTTCAAGTTATATCAAAAATGTTGAAAAATCATGCAAATTGCCCTATTATTTCACTTAAAGAACTAAAATGTACCGACACAAAATATGAATGGCTCTAATCACAAAAAGAATGACCTATTACGGCAAGAAATGACACCGTATGTAGACTCTTTCTACCATTTTGGGTTTTTGGAGATCAGAGCATTTCAAAGAGTAGATTTTTGTCGTCAAAATTGTTGCCGCGGCAATAAGTCAAGGTATATCTCAATTCACATTATCACTGTGAATACAAACAAATTGATGTTGAAATTCTTGTAGAATGCATTCGGTACACGTCATGGCTAGTAGCACATGATTGTTGAATGCATTTTTCGGTGTGATTACACAAGCTTAAACTTGACCACTTTTTATTTAGTATTTTCCAATAATCATGTGATTATTCATGTCATTTTTATGCACATATACAAACGGCCATTCTAAGACCAGCCACTCAACATAAACTTCTTAATAGTAGAAACCAAAAAATGATAACTCTAATAGTAATAAACAAAAGATTGTGTGATTAAATATGGACGAAAAAAATTATAGTGGCACCTACAAAAATTCTTTTCTTTTAAACTGAACATCATTGCGCCACAATTTATCAGCAGAGAAAGATCTCTATATCTATAAAAAAGTACATACCGTTTCTCAATGAAGCTTACTTTTCGGAATAATAGGCTTCAAATGGTGGTGGCCTTTGGCTGATATGAATTCGTGTAAAGTCATATTTGAAGCACCTTAATTTTACGAACATTTACTATATTTACATGAAACTTACCAATATGCACAGGCAATAGTATAGTGTCCTTTAATAATAGATTTCACACTGCTGTATCATATTAGTTTTGTGTTCCTATTGACTTAAATAGTGGTTAAGATTGCAGTGGAAATTTCCCCCCTAAAAAGTATTTGAAAAGTATTTGCAAGAAAATACAGAATTTTTTTAATATTTTAGGCACTCATCTGTTATATAATTATGTAAATATATTAATACATCATGAATTATATATAAGAACATTTGTTTTGTTTTTGAGTTCGGCTTAGGTTGCCGCAGAGCCTAGAGGCATGCATGCTGTCAAAAGTTGAAAGCTTATATTTCTTTCAATTTTTCCCTTAATATTAAAATGAATTTAGATTTCTGTAGAATGCATATAATTTAACGTATGAAAGAGTTAAATCATCGTTGAATTAATTATATTGTTGTGTTAGAAAATTTTTATAAGTGGCACTTGCGAATTTTTTCCAAATGTTCAAAATCGTCGGATTTCATATTTCTTTAAAATATATATAATATGAACATTTACAAACAAAGTCATTGCATATTAGAATTTTTTAACATAATAGGAAATTTTTGCGGCGGGAAATAGGACTACTGCTATGAGTACCCCTATTTAAGTCACTAACACTGAAAGACTAATTAAGATACAGCTCTAACTTTTCTTCACATGGCACAATTTACTACTATCTAATATCTGTAAGAGGTTTAAGGGGTTACAAAAAAAACCTTCAGAATTACAATGCGCCAAATAGGGTCACTTTTACCCTCGATGTTTTTTAGTAAGGCATAATTTTGTTATTATAAAAGTTATGGTATTGTAATTTGCATCATTGAATAACATTTTCCTTGCGCTTTTTAGAATATATTTTTATAAAATTATTTGAAAATTTTGGAAAATGGATGTAATTTTTTACCCCCTTGCGTTTCTATGAAGAAAAAAAGGTATGACAGATCTGATGACATCATTGAAATCTACGTAAAAAACTACGTAAGAAAACAATCATTGCGAAATTAGAATGCGAATTTTTTTTTATTGAGTGAATAAGACGAAAAATGAGGTCCACCTATTCAGACCCCTCTAAATAAAAAAGTTACCGGTCCATTTTTATAAAATTGATAGAGCATGTACATTATAAGATGATCGATCATATATATTAAAGATATTTGTTGTAACTATACAGAAAAGGCCACTTTTTTACGTATAATGTAAAATATTACCCATTAGGAATAATAGTTTGTGGGTATATCTGGGAAAGTAATGGCCAGATATTAAAAGTATTTGAATAATATTTTTAGAATGTATTGTTATCTATAATGTTAATCTGAATGATTTTTTTTGTATCTATAAAGAAAATGCCACTTTTTGCGTGTAATATAAAATATTACCCTTTCAGAGTATTAGCTTTTGAGCTCTATCTGGTAAACTAATAGCCAAATATTAAAAGTAATTGAATAATATTTATAGGATGTATTGTTATCTATAATGTTAATATGAATGATGTTTTTTGTATCTGTAAGGAAAATGCCACTTTTTTGCGTATAATGCATAACATTACCCTTTAGGAATAATAGTTATTTGGTTCTATTCGGTAAACTATTGGCCAAATATTATAAATTACACAACATTATTTAACGATATTGTAATTATCTATAATTATAATACGTATGATTTTTTTTGTGTCTATAAAGGAAAGGGCAGTTTTTGCGTATAATGTAAAATATCACCCTATTATTTTTATGAAAAAAAACCAATAGTTTTTGAGCTCTAGCTGGTAAGCTAATGGACTGATTATAAAATTAGTTGATTATTATTTGTCGATGTTCATGTTATCTATAATTCAATATATATGATTTTCGTTGTATCTATAAGGGATATATAATATAAGAAAAAAAAAATTAATATAGATTTTTAGGTATAATCAGTTATTCAGATCAGATAACTAACTAATTAGTTAACCTAACTTGTTAGTTGACCTAACTTGTTAGTTAACCTAACTAGTTAACTAGTTAACCTAACTAGTTAGTTAACTAGATAACCTAACTAGTTAGTTAACCTAACTAGTTATGCCTATTTAAAAATTTATTTCTATTTAAAAATGCCTCATTTGCACACAGTGAGAATTTGCTAGCAGGAATGCTTTATGACAAGGCGCCACATATTCGAGAACTGGCATGTAGGAGGGTCATGAGAGCCAGGAAGGAAGAACCCCCAAAGAAACGCACCTTCCAAGTACCAGAACTAAATTTTTAGGCAAGAGACTATATTTCAATGATTGATTGGAAAGTGGTGTATGAACCACCTCTAACCAAAGGAATGTGTGAGAGTATTGAGTCAAGACAACTAATGCCCACATATAACACAAAGAAAGACTACAAATCTTAAGAAAACAAAAGCCTACTGGATGGGAAGATGGGATGGGCATGGTGTGGGTCCATGCAGCTTACCTCCTCGTGGTGGACCTGGGTAGAGTGGACTATAAAATTTTTGTTTTATCAAATATAATTAACTTGTTTTTTTCAAACTCA
>JACEEZ010001509.1:0-16755 GCA_016584305.1 Chionoecetes opilio | reverse complement strand
AACTGGGGTCAAAATAAAAATTTGCCCCCGGAAGGATTGAACTCCGGACGTCGAGCTTTACCATAGCCACTAGGCATCGCTTCCGTGGTGGTTTGAGAAATGAATGAACTGCAGAGTAGTATGTCGAGTTTATCGTGGTCAGATTTCAAGATGATTGCAAGAAGAGATCAAGCAGTTTTGACTTTTTGATGTTAGAGGCGATCGTTCTCCGCAACAAAGTTAGAATGTAAAAATGGGGCAACGCTATGTCCTGAAGAATGTTGTGTTTTATCTAATGGTGATATATGTTTTGCGCTGCGATGTGTCCTTCTTGAGTTATGATGCAGGAACAATTTTTCCCATCGTCAAAAATCGAACATTTGCACATGAATATCTTAAAATTTTGATTAACAAATTTAAAATTTTTACTGAGGGGGTATTAACACAATGTCAGCCAGCCTACAACGGTGCAATCCGAAGCTCTGAGTAAAAGCAGATTATATAGATTGCGATTTATATAAAATATGCGAAATTTCGCTTTATTGCGACGCGTGCGTATTTTGCAATGCGAATGGCCTAGGCGCTAAGAGCTTGTTAAGCCAAATCGAACGCGCCAATTACTTATGGAGATTGGTGATGGTAAAGTGGGGAAAAGTTGACACAAAAATATTTTCTTCGCAAATATATCGCAATATTCGTGAATATTTTATAATTCACACGGAAATTGAAAAATCAGGCCCTGCTATCTGGCGCACATTCGGATGCGATTTCTAACGCACTTTACGGACCGCAAAGTGATGACATTTTGACGGCGCTGCAGAATGGCATATGTAGCCAGAGTCATTGAGAATATAATGTATGGACTAGACACTATCATGTCGGTAAAAATAGCAAAATGAAAGTAAATTGATTGATTGAATGACAAGTGAGTAAATTACAGCGTAGTATAGTAAGGTCCATGAAAGGTGCTATTAATTAATCACATCCATAAACTGTTCGTGTAGAGTCTTTACGAGAACAAAGAGACTGGAAACCCACGGTCGCAGCTCGTCCACCACGCCCACACAGACATACTGCCACTACAGAACTATATCATGAACTAATAGGGACAATTATGGTGTTTTTTCACATACCTTAAAGTCTTTATTTTCTTCGTATAGTCTTATCCTCAAAACAAATAAAAACTATGATTTGCTAATTGAGAAATTATTTCTTTCCTTACAAATATTTTGTCTTAAGTCAGTATTATTTTTCTGGAGGGTCTGGATGAGAAGTCCAGAAGAGAAAGGAAAACTAAGTCTGTTTGTATCGAGTAATTTAATGGTTTTAACTGTTCAAAATATGGCATAGATGGCAGTTATATCCTTTTAGTCGTAAAACTATGGCAAAGGGGGTCCACTATAAGTATCCAAAGGGGGGGGGGGGATATAATACACTTCACCATTATCATGATTTTTTCAAATAAAAAATTACGGGGCCCCATGGCTATGAGTTTCATTTTTCACGTATCAATACACGCAAACATAATGAGGTTGACGCGAACTGTAGTGCAGCCGAGATAACATCCTACCAGATATAACTGCTACGACTACTGATAATCACTGCTAGGGCTCAACGGTCTTACCTACTGGAGTATCACGCCGCCCTGATACATATAATCTCCGTCTTATACTGCTTGATGTTATCACGGTATGAAGAGTCGTCCTTACGTCTCAGCTCCACCCCATGCAGGAGGGAGAGAGGGGGGGGAGCTTCCTCCCACCGGTGTTGTGTGAAATATCCTTTCTGCGAAAATCCTACATTTGGCCTTGTGTGCATGCTTCAAAAGCTCGGATTTATGATGATGTTTTCTAGCCTGCCTTCCTTGAGGGATCGCATATTGCTTCACCCCGCTGTGGGGAGTCACCTTGTCGTGGTGGCGGGGCTTGAAGCGTGGTCGACGGTGCCACCTACTCTGGCGGCCTGCCTGCCATTGTTGGGTTCGGTGGCCGTCGGCCTCGTGGACCAAGCGCTCCCCCTTCGTCACTGGGAGGTGGAGCCTTCCGGTGATGTCGACTTTATGCTTCCTCCCCCTTTCTCTCCTTTCTTAGGGCGATTCTAGGCCCAGTGAGACCCTTCTCTTCCGTCTCACGCTTCTTCTTCCTTTTATACTTCACGCTCCGCTCCCCACGTGTTTGCCGTGCGTGGCATCCTGTATATTCCCCACACGCCCCTCTATCTGGAAGTTGAGTCCACCGCGGGGCGGGTTGTAGTTCCCTTCGGTGGGCAACACGCTTCTTTGGTAGGGGGGTTGGGGTAAGACGGGAGGTCCAGTGTGGCCCCGCTGGATCAATCGGCTGGTCATGCGTTGGCTAGGGCCAAGCGGAGGTTGCCTGGTGGGCACCGCATCGGTCCCGCGGCTGCCACCACACACTAGGCAACCGAAGCGTATACTTCCCTGCTACCCCTGGAGCTGTTGGGTGAGGTCCTTCCCCAACAGACAGCTTCCCCTCGTTGGGCTCCGTGGTGGGTGGGGGCGTGGGGAAGTGAAGTAATTTTGTTTATGAGTCAATCAATTAATTTACCCCGGCCTGCCTCTCTCCCTGACGTCCGCTTGTCCTCGACTTCTCCCATTGAATCCTCTCACATTGCCACTCTGGCGCCTTTCCAGGCCCGACGTGGCACGAAGCGGGCAGCCACCCCTTCCTCCTCAGCTCCCCGGTCTGGTGGTCCCCGCATCAAGGGACGCAGACAGGGATTGAGAGACGAGCCTGGCCCTCGGGGCACTTCTACGTTGGACACCTTGCTTCTGTCCAACGTGTCCCAGGCCTTGTCATACAGAGCATTACATGATATTTTCAAGACTTATGGTGTGGTTCGCCGCATCCGTCTTATTTATGATGACAATGGACAATCAAATAGGTGCTACATAAATTTTGCTGCGGCAGATGATGCTTCCTCTGCTTATGAGGAAGCCACAAAGATGGAAATTGGAGCGAGACATTACAGAGCCGAACTCGTTCGCTCTGTAAATGTTGGAGACGGCCCTGATGACTACATCCCCAACACTTTTGAGAAAACTAATACATCTACTCCACCTGTCCGCCATAGCCCTACCCCTACTTGGTACGTGGCGTATTATAAGGAAAGTGGTGGTAACTTTTTCCTTGCGGCGCGGTACTTGGAAAAAGAAATTAGAATGATCCCGGAAGGCCACCTGAAACGGTATGGCAGAGGAGTTCTAATCCGAGCCAAGGACCTTACTCAGGCTCGGATGCTCTTCCACATGCCCATCACCGAAGACAGCATTTTTGATACCATCAAACCTCATCCAAAGTTTAATACCAGCAAAGGCGTAATCTACAACTACGACCTCTTTGAGTTTTCGGAGGCAGAAATACTAAACATGTGCCCGGAAAGAGTTCAACAGGTCTATAAGGTCAGGGGAAGCAAAAACATGATCATTATCACCTGCTACGGATCAAGTCTCCCCGATTCCATCAGGATCGGTCCCCAGTCTCTCAGGATAAAAGCCTTTATCGACCGCCCTATGCAGTGCTATGAGTGCTACAGCTTTGGGCACGGCAAAAATTTTTGTAAATCCCCTCCTCGCTGTGGTCGATGCTCGGCGTTGGGTGCCCATGCCACAGCTGACTGTACGTCAACTCCCTACTGCTTCCACTGCCGTGTTGATCACCCACCGAGTTCCCGACAATGTGGGACTTATAAATTAGAAGAAGACATCCTTTATTTGGCCAACTCCCAATTTATCAGTCTTGGGAGCGCCAGAAGAGAACTTTCCCATAGACAAGCAAGCGGGGGAGGAAGCAGGACCTACGCATCTGCGATGGTTGCTGCTTCTTCTAAGACTCCTAATCAGCCTGCTGCAGTTCCACCACCACATTCTCTTATACCTAATCCATCCATCCAAATGAAGAATAAGTTCTCGCGATTGACCTGCGATTCTGTGGAGTCTGCTGACTCCTCTCATAATGAGCCTCCAACCACCTCTCGTGTAGTGCATGCCGCACACGGGAAAAATGACAATAGTGACTCTTCCTCTAGGAGGCTCCCAAAACCCCATCCTAATAAAGAGTCTCAGAAGCGAACTCGCAGTTCCAATGAGTCCTTAGACTCAGTGGGCGTCCCTCCGGCTAAAATATCAATTGCTGAGCAGGAGAGGATGGACTTGCGTAAAGATACACCTGCTGATGGGTGTGGGAGTACTGACGTGACTCCTAATATCACTGCCCCTGTTACCACCCCTGAAGCGGCTAGCGACACAGCTCAACAACACGCTGATGGCGAAGGTGTCTCACAACTTATGGACACACAAGTAGTTGATAGCCATGCTGATAAGCAATCTTCAAGACCCTCGTCGGGAGCTATCAGTAAACCTAGAAGTGGTAAATCTTCTGTCAGTAAATCTGCATCTTTGGTGGGACATACGGTCTCTACTACTGCCGCGGGTCCTCGTATGAGAACCCCGATTTCACCGCCGGATGTACGCAAGCGCCAACCGACATCTGGGAATGTACAGAAAAGTAGTTTACCATCTTCTACAGCACAGAAAAAAGATGCTGGGCTTTCAAATGGCGCAGCGTCTACAAGCCGTAAGGCTTCTGCATCATCTTCACGCACGAAATAACATCTTCAATCCTCCAATGGAATATTCGTGGATTACGTGCAAATTGGGAAGAACTAGTCCTTTTCTCATCAACGAGTTGGACCCAGAAATTATCTGTTTACAAGAAACAATGATAGGGCAGGGAAGGTGTCTCTGCCCGACAGGTTTTATACCTGTCCACACACCACCTCCAGCAGGTGGTGGCTTTAGTGGTGGTTGTGGCCTTTACCATCGTCGGGATGTCCCCTTAACTGTCATCCCGCTGCAATCACCCTTGCAGGCTGTAGCAGGTCGTATCCATCTGCACAAGACCTACACTGTCTGCTCAATATATCTACCTCCAAATGACGACATACCTCTCCAAGATCTTGAGGATCTATCCGCCAGCTTCCCCGTCCATTTTTTCTCCTTGGAGACATGAATGGGCGGCATTTTCTGTGGGGAGATTCCACCAGAAATCGTCGCGGTGATTCTCTCGTAACTCTTATAGATGGCAACAACTTAAATATATTAAACACGGGAGAACCAACACATTTCCATTCGCAGACGGGAACATTGACTGCTATTGACCTATCACTCTGCAGTCCACAGGTCGCCCTCGACTTCTCATGGGAGGTGGCCGATTCTCTTCGGGGAAGTGACCATTATCCCATACTACTTAATGCAGTGTCCTCGCCCCTTCCCATGTCTCCCAAATGGTGCCTCTCTCGTGCAGACTGGGAGGGCTTTCAAAAGGCTTGTGTTTTTGAACATCATATAGATGACTTTCCAACAATAGATGAGGCCGTAGATTACTTTGTGTCTCGAATCCATTTTGCAGCCTCGCTGAGCATCCCCCGCACATCTGGATCTTTCTCTCGCCGACCTGTTCCGTGGTGGACTCAGGACTGTACGGCAGCGAGGAGTCACTCCCGCCGTGCTTGAGATGCAATACATTTCGCGGCCAACTTCAGTAGACCTAAAATATTTTTTCACAGGTTAAGAGCTAGATACCGACGGGTTATGAAAGAGTCTCGTCACTCCTCTTGGAGGGCTTATATAAGTACGATCTGTGCATCTACCCCGGTGTCCAAGGTTTGGCAAAGAGTGAGGAAAATGAAGGGGAAGTTTATCCCATCCTCCCCTCCAGTTCTATCGATTAATGGAGACCCTGTGGCAGATCCCTTGACTGTAGCAGAGGAATTTGTTTCTCATGTGGTGTCAGTGGTGCAGACAGACCTTGCGTCTCCAAGTGCTAGGGACAGACTGCGACAAGAACAGAGAGGCATAGATTTTTCATCCAGAGGCGGGGAATCTTACAATGTTCTTTTTACACCTCGTGAGCTATGTCAAGCCATGAAGGTTTGCGCTGACACTTCCCAAGGCCAAGAGATGTACCATATGCGATGCTCTGTCATCTAAGAGATGAGGCTCTAGATTTCTTGTTGAGCATCTATAATAGGATCTGGATTGAAGGAACCTTCCCAAGTAGCTGGGGTGTGGCGGTGGTGATCCCGATCCCTAAGCCTGGGAAGGACCACTCACTACCGACGAATTTCCGGCCCATATCCCTAACTTCATGTGGGGGTAAGTATTCGAAAAAATGGTAAATAGTCGACTTGTATGGTTTTTGGAACGGGGAAACTTTTTCTCCCGTTCTCAGTGTGGATTCCGTAAGCATCACTCTACTACGGAAGCGCTTATTTCCTTAGTCATCCATATGCGGGGCATTTGCCTCTCGACAACACCATGTGACCATATTTTTCGACCTTGAAAAGGCTTACGACACGGCTTGGAGACACGGTATATTGCAATCTCTGTATGAGTTCGGGCTAAGAGGTCGTTTGCCTGTGTTCCTCCAGAGTTTCCTAGCCAACCGGGTTCTTAGAGTTCGAGTTGGCAACATACTGTCTTCTGAACACCCGCTTCCAGGTGGCATCCCCCAAGGCAGCGTCTTGAGTGTAGCTCTGTTCGCTGTGGCCATCAATGGTATTGTTGATGTACTGCCAGAGGGGATTGTTAGTACATTATACGTGGATGATTTATCAATCTCTTTTGCTGCTTCCAGGATGTCGGTTGCAGAGAGAAAACTTCAACTTGCTATTGATAAAGTTTGTGAATGGACGACGAATCGTGGCTTCAGGTTTTCTCCAACGAAGACTGTAGCGGTTCATTTTTGCAGAACCCGTGGGATTCATCCCGACCCAGACCTACATCTTTACGGGAAGAGAATACCATGTAGGGAAGAGACCCGGTTTTTAGGACTCATTTTTGACAATAGACTGACTTGGGTGCCTCACCTTCGTGCTCTCAAGACTGACTGTCTCCGGACCATGGATCTACTGAAAGTCCTCTCGCACACCAGCTGGGGGGCTGATCGCGCTACACTCCTCTATCTTCACCGCTCACTTATCCTTTCGAAGCTTGAATATGGATGTGAAGTGTACTCCTCTGCCACACCCTCTCGACTGCGGATATTGGATTCGGTACATCATGCTGGTGTCCGTCTGGCAACCGGGGCGTTCAGGTCTTCTCCCATCCCAAGTCTATTGGTGGATGCTGGTGTCCTCCCATTAGATCTTCAACGCCAGTCCCTCCTGTTAAGATGTTGGTATCGCCTCCAACGCCTCCCTGACTCAATAGCTTGCCGTGCTGTGTCTTGTGATTCAGGATCGCAACTTTACCATGGGCGAAGAAGCTTACCAAAGCCCCTTGGTTTCCGATTGACAGCTATTATGGAGACGCTATCCTTCCCTGCTTTACGGATCTGCCCGCATAGGCCTACGACAGTCGGTCCATGGCTTCTCCCAGAAGTGTCCTTTTGCAAAAGCCTTCCGCTCTCAAAAGGGTCTTTACCTCCTCAGGCTGAGCGTGCCCAGTTTTTAGACCACTTTTGCACACATCAGAGTTCGGTCCCTGTCTTTACTGATGGTTCCAAATCAGACGAAGGAGTTGGATACGGTGTCGTATTCCCATCGTTTAACAAAGGCGTCAGCCTTCCAAGTGTTTCATCTGTTTTTACGGCTGAAATAAGTGCTATTTTATATGTACTCATGATTATTTTTACCCTTCCGGATGTTTCTTTTACAATTTTTAGTGATTCTTGTAGTCACTATGTAACTTCAATCACTTCAATCACTATGTAATTTTAACTCTCCCCATCCGCTGGTCAATGCCATCCTGGAATGGCTTTATCTGCTCAAGAGGCGAGGCCGGACGGTCAGCTTTTGTTGGGTACCGGCACATGTAGGTGTTGCCGGTAATGAGGAAGCTGATGCCTTGGCAAAAGCTGCAGCTAGAAGACCAGCTCTATCACATTTTGCAGTGCCGGCTACGGACCTACGCTCGGCAATCCATAGATCAGTTCACAACAGTTGGCAAGAACGTTGGATTACTATAGGGCAAAATAAACTGCGCACCATCCGCCAAAGTATCGAGGACTGGAGCTACTGCGGTCTCTCCCGGAGATGGGAGACTGACTTGGCACGATTGCGTATTGGTCACTCTCTATATACTCATGGGTTCCTCATGGAGGGGGGCCACCCTCCTTACTGTGATGATTGTTTGGTCCCCTTAACTGTGCGGCACTTGCTGGTCGAGTGTCCCAGTCTTGGGGACCTACGTGTGCAATTTTTGTCCCCGGTGTCGCGGGGCGGACGGTGTTACCGTCTCTCCCTGGCATTGGGAGAGAGGTGTTCTCTCGGACATGAAGTCCATAATTTATTGAGAAGGTGGCCTTCTCAACAAGTTATGATGTTTTTAATATAACTTATGATTGTTTTTAATGTACTTTTGTTCTTTTATGTATTTCGTAATTTTCAATATTTTTATTCTATCTTAAATTTGGTTTTTTAGTTTTACTTTACATGTATCTTTTGTAAGCAGGCGTCAATAACCCCGCAGTTGCGGCGCCTTAAAACTATAATCAATCAATCAATCAATATTGCTTCGCTTGCCTTTTTTTTATTATATATATTTCAATTTACTCATATCCTCTTTATATTTTGAATATATTTTGATGAGTTTTACATTCTTCTTTAAGTAAGTAAAGGACAAAGCACAAAGCAGTCGGCGCGCACGCCCGAGGAGGCGGTGTTTCAAAAGACTTATAATAACCTCAGCACTTCTACTTTTAACACTCCTGGCAATGAATCCTAAAACCCTATTAGCGCGATTTCTAGCCTCAATACATTGTTTCCTAGGACGGAGGTCTGAGCTTATCCGCACACCCAAATCCTTCTCGCCTTCCGATCTTATCAGTGATACGCTGCGTATAGTGTACTGATGTATAGATATTACTACCAATATTAATAACGTTACCTATTACCAGAATTTTCTCTACCAATATTAAGAACGCTACACTTGTCAATATTAAATTCCATCTGCCACTTTACTACCCACTCATTTAACTTATCTAAGCTTCTCTGCAAACCTTTTACTTCAATAATCCTACCCATCTTAGTTAGTATCATCAGCAAACTTGCTGATATCACTGCTAATCCCACCATCTAAGTCGTTGGTGTAAATCATTAAATAGTAATGGTCCAAAACAGACCCTCTGGAACCCCACTTGTTCACCTGTCCCATTCAGATGTAGAACCATTAATAGTAGCTCTTGTGGCATATCCTTAGCCAAAATCTACGCAACGAAAACCTTCCCATCTATCCCAGTGCCTTAAGTTTTATATAAAAATCTATCATGCGGTACCTTGGCGAATGCCTGCTGAAAAATCCAAGTATATAATATCATAATCCTTAGAATTATCGCTGCCTCATAACTTTCCTATAAAAACTCAATAAATTGTGAGACATGACCTAAACCCTTGGTGAACCATGTTGCGAATCATTTACAAAACTATGCTTTCTAAATGACTCTCTAATGTTATTTGCAATAAACAGATTCTAATAATTTACTTACCACTGCAGTCGGGCCTAATGGTCGATAATTTTGGATTTAAGCCTCTATTACCCTTTAAAAATGGATTACATCACCTTTCCTCCACATCAGCGGCACTTCTCCTAAAATCAACCGACTTCATAAAATATGTGCATAATGACTCACTAACCAAACTCTGACATTATTTTAATACTCTGGGATAAACTTCATCTGGTACTGGTGACTTAAACTTCTTCATTCTAACATGTTTATGGATTTGTAATTTGCATATATTTTACTCATAACACACGATACTGACAAGAGCGTGTAAGCTGGAAGATGTTGCTAATCAAAGACTAAATGTTAATGTCTCTAGACATAGTCAGAAAAGTACCCTTCAAAGAACACATTTTTATTCATATAACACAGATCATAGTATAAATTGGACTAATAATCACACATGTTTATGGAAGGATAAGTAAAATAGCAATTATATGCATGTCTTAAATTCCTCACACCAATTGTCAAAGAGTCACACAAATAGATATATTTCAACAAAATGATAATTACAGAGTGCGAAAAGTCAATCAAAGACAGTTACAATATAGTTATGGATGTGCTTGCGTGGGACCCATTAATTGTCAGTAATTGCCAGATAATTAGGTACCAATGTCCTAACGATGATACTAAGTTCATGAAAAGATGCCGTTTCAGAAGTTACTGCACCTGGATAAGTGCAGTGGTTCCTGGGAGGCAAAGAGAGAGCATTAGAAAAAGAATGGCAATGGAATACATTGAGTGAGACTTTTCAAATAATGAGAATCTTAAATATACTACATAAGAGAGATACAAAATACGCATGTAGGTAGATAAAACATCAACATGAATATGTTTTTTTTTAATTCACATACGGTTACATAATTTATCATGAAACCAAGGCAACACAAAGTGCAAGTTGCAGCAAGGCTTATTGAGAAGTACAACAATAGGGGAAGGGAATGAATAAGGAATGTTTGAAAGATGGATTGCAACATCAAAAGTCGACCAATGTATTTTCTTACATATTTGAAGAGCTAACCGAAGATTTAGAGATTGCATGATTGCCATGCTCCTTCTGTTTACGCCAGTAAAGGAAAATATAAAGGATTTTTTCCATGTGATAAGATTTTGCAAGGTATCCTGGATGTTTGTAAGTTAGATATTCCATATGGACGGAAAATTCCATAGGTTGCAAAAATAGATTTAGCAATAATAGTTTATGGTGGGGAAGACTTTATAAATACAAACACTTTTTCAGTGCGTCTGACTGTACCCCCCCCCCCCCTCCCCCCCCCGGTGGCTGACTCCAATACACTGTGTGTAAAAAGAATAAATTCCCAACTAATCTAATACTCACATTAAGCGAAGAACACAAGCAATTATCGCGTCACACAGGCCCGGCAGATACTTCCGCCGGGGCGTGATAAGTGCAGTCACCACCCGTCCACCGGCAATCAAATCTTTTGGGTACACCCAGCTGCAGGACAAGAAGACAACAATCAATTTCTTTGTGCCCTCCTACAGGTGCTATATACTCCTCTATAAGCTTCATTGCTTCATGACACAACACATAGTCACACCCTCCCTCATATCTAGGATGTTAATCTCAGCTATTCTCATAGAATCAAGAATGATTTATATAGGATATTGGTGTATCCCTTAGTGATACCCCCCGGCGAGCTGTTGTGATGTAAAGGTCGTGTGTATAGACCGGAGCGGTCCATGTCAAAGGTACGGGAGTTGTAAATACCCATACCGCGTCTCCCCGACTCAACCACTAATAATATTCGTTTGTAATTATGGGGACTACAGTAGTGTAGAATATTGGAGACAGTGTTATCAATGCATGCCCAAGATGTTCCCTCGTGTGAACCCTCGTTTTAAATATTGTGCGGTCAAATTGACGTTCCAAGTGGTGGTTGTAAGGAAATGAGGTTCGAGTGTAAATGAAGGATCCCCGGCCTTATCCTCGGGTGGTGGCCGGCACGACCTCATCCTTATTGGCAGATAAGTTTTAATAAAACCAGACGTGCACACGACGCCTTCAAAACCCCGGCGTTGCACTGGCGTAAAACATTCGCAGCACGAACAAAACAAAAATTAATGTATATGAGATTAAGAAAAGGCTTGTGAAATGAAAGGCTCCTGAGGTTATATGCAGTCATTACTGACGTCAGAATCCTGTGTTGGGCAAGCATCATTCGGCGAACCGTAATGCCGTTCGTGACAAAGGTAAACGGGACCTTGCCTTTTCAGACTGGGTAAAATAATTGTCCCCGCATTATGAAGGGAGGAATATTTATATTTTCTCTGCAGATAATTTTACGAAATACTCACAAGGTGATGTGCAGCAGGTGCAGTCGTCCTTGCAGAGGCCTGGAACAGCGACGCCTCAGTGCACGACTTCACCACCTGACACCAAAGGTCCCAGGCATTCACGCGTGGGCGGACACTCTGCAAACAACAAGGCTTATTAAGGTGACATGAGTGTGTTGATCACGTCATACTAATGCACGAGTCGGTGAAAATGTAAGGCAAGAGAACACGTTCTTTTTCATGGCTTCAGGAGTGTAATATACCCACACCAATTGTTGTAGAGTTCATTCCTCGCTTCCTTTCCTAACTAAGATTCCTTCTATGCAATGCCTCCATCCCTGATTCTCAGTCTATCCTTCTTTCTCCCTTCGACCTCCATGTCCTCCCAATGCTTTGTTTAACGCGATCGATATCTGTGTAAACCGATTGAAAAACTGTTAACTTTTCAGCTCTGCTGTCGGTACCTTTCCATCACTTTACTGACAAACTTAAAACACACAGTCGAGGTGGCACTCACCGCTGATGAACAGCACTGGCAGCCTTGTTCTGTGCAATCTACGGCACAGCACCTCTCCCTTGAAACAGCCTTTGTACAGTATCCTCCCGATGAGTCACAGCTTGGCGTCGAGGAACCACTCTGTAGGGGAAGGGAAGTTGATGGTAGAATATCAAAAAGTTACATCATGAGGGACTGTCTTACAGCAAACAAAAGGAAAAAAGATCAAAAAGTCCGCTAGCTGCCAGACCGTACATAAGAAACAAGGAGACTATTAAAATGGGGTGGTCCATTAGTGCGGGAAGTGTCTCGATATTCCTCTCATGAAAAAAAATGGTCTAGGAAGGTGGATAAATAGCAATAGGAAGAGCCGTTCCAGTTTTCCCAGTGAAAGTGAGGAAGTTTGCAGATATAGTTAACTTTGCATTAGAAGATGGAAGAATAGGGGCGAGAAATAAGAAGAATGTTCCGGTGCAGCGAGACGCGGGGCGGGGGAAGGGGGGGAGGGAAGCATGAAGTTAGCAAGTCTAAGAAGAGCAGAGAAAAAAATAAAAGATGGGCAGAAGATAGCATGAGAAGTAACATTGCGGGGGTAATTGAGATATTGAAAGACGGTCAATTAGAGGGGAGTTGATGAGACGGAAAAGCTCTTGATTCTACCCTGTTTAGGAGAGATGCAAGAGTTTGGTTCTGCTGTTGATGTTCCCAGTTTTCTGTGCCCACAGTTGCTGGCGGCACTCTTGTCATGGCAGAGCATGATGCTTTTGCAACCGTAGCCGGCAGCCATGATGCTGTCGATGGCTTGACCACCTCAGTAATATCATACAGGAGTTGGCACGTTGATCTAGAGTGTGTCCCTTTTCACACAGCAATTGTGTTGTCTTGCCAACTCCATAGGTGCTGACAAACTGAGTCACAACTCATAGCGTTGCTGCAACTGAGTCACAACTCCATAGGTTGCTGCAGCTGAGTCCAACTCCATAAGGTTGCTGCAACTGAGTCACAACTCCATAGGTTGCTGCAACTGAGTCACAACTCATAGGTTGCTGCAACTGAGTCAAAATCCATAGGTTGCTGCAGCTGAGTCACAATCCATAGGTTGCTGCAGGAAGTCACAATCCATAGGTTGATGCAACTGAGTCACAACTTCCATAGGTTGCTGCAACTGAGTCAAAACTCCATAGGTTGCTGCAAAACTGAGTCACAACTCCAGAGGTTGCTGCAACTGAGTCACAACTCCATAGGTTGCTGCAACTGAGTCAGAACCAGTTAGCGCTGAGTGCTAAGTTGACGGTACAGGTCAGCATGTTTAGGGCCAGTTTCTTTATGTCAATGCAAGGCGACCTTTGATTGGTGACTGCAATCGTCATGTGAGGACTCCAGCTTCTCATCATGTAGAAGAAGAGCAGTAAAGCAAGACACAGTGTCATAACAAACAACACATATCGTGATTCTGAATCTTTTGCAATGGAATGTCTTGTCGAAGTAATTAAAACATCCGCCTCTTCATGTGTTGAAGCAGTATCTAGACGAGTATTATTGAACCTTTTAGACATTTGTGTGGGAAGTGACTTGTCCCCTGTGACTACCAAGTTGTGGTCTTATGGCACATTTTGTAAGAACTCATTATCACTCAGGATCTGCTTGCACATGATTGTGTTCAGCTGTGTCTTGTTGGTGTAGTTCTTGAGCACCGCAATCTCGAACAGGCAGTGGAGTTATCAGTGTGAGATGATATGGAAAGTCAAGTAGCAGAGAATATAACTATGAAAAATTAGGCTGAACAGTACTACGATATAAATGATATATTGCAAAATCAGGCAACATTTTGTGTAGTGATCAAATTGATTAGAATATTCATGGATGGGGATGAAAGGTGGATATAGGTAGTGCGAAGTAACAGAAACTACCTCCTGTAGGTCTCAAGGCCTCATGTAGCTTCCTTATTTTCTTATGTTCTTAAGTACCTTCTTTCTCCCCGATATAGGCTTGTTACCCATCAAAAAAGCCGATAACAGAGAATGGAGCAAAACAGAAGGTGTAGAAAACATTAACAAGAGCCGTGGGAATGGTAGACTCATGAAAACTGTCTTCGCACTAAAGCTCCTCAATATCTATAATAATATAAGCGAAAGTGTGTGTGTGTGTGTGTGTGTGTGTGTGGTGGGCGTGTTGTGTGGTGTGTGTGGTAGTGTGTGTTTGGGTGGGTGTGTCCAGGGGGAAGGTTTTAGCCCACTTGTTAGGTGAATCCTTCATATTTTTTTTTCTTTTTTTTTTGGTGATGCCAGGGAGCCTATTAGCGAGAACAGTGAAGAAAAAAAGTGGGTTGCGAGAATTGAGGAAACCTTGATGTAGGGTGATGGGTAATAGGTGAGTGAATGGGTGGGGTGATGGGTAATGGGTGTGGGGTGATGGGTGAGTGAATGGGTGGGGGGTGATGGGTGGGTATGGGGAGGGAATAGGTGGGGGGTGATGGGTAATGGGTGAGTGGGAAAGGGTGTGTGGTGATGGGTAATGGGTGAGTGAATGGGTGGGGGGTGATAGGTAATAGGTGAGTGAATGGGTGGGGGGAATACATACATTTCAGGATAGTTAGAAAGGAGCTATCTGGAGGAGTCTGTGTTTGGTGGGCCGAGGTGGGGGGGTAATGGGTCTTCTGGAGAGCTGTTTTTTGGTGGCCGAAGGCCCACCAAACAAAAGGTGGGGGGGGACCAAAAAGACCCCCCCAAATAGCCCCCCCCGCAGGAGCTTACCCCAAAAAGGCCGCCCGGAGGGCGGCTTTGGTTTTCAGGAAAAAGGGTTAGAAGGGGCTATGATGTGAATGGGTTGGCGTTAATACATTACATTTCTACATCCATGATTTTCAGGAAAGTTAGAAGGGCTATCTGGAGAGTCTGTGTTTGGTGGGCTTCGGCCTACCAAACACAGGTGGTGGGCCGAAGGCCCACCAATGCCCCCCCGCAGGATCTAGCCAAAAGGCCGCCCGGGAGGGCGGTTTTTGCGGTTTTATTTACATATATCAGCAACACTATATCCCCTTTCCCCCACACGGAAATCCTTATGATGTAAAAATATTTTTACATAAAACTACCACGTGTAAGATCTCACGGCCTCTTGTAGGCTTCCTTATTTTTTTTTATGTTCTTATGCTGGATTTTTTCTCAGTCCAGAGTTTTTTGTAAACCTGACTCTCATCACACCACATAATGATGACCACGGTCACCTTTCCCATATGCCCACCCTAGGAGGTTATTACCTGAGATCAAATTAATAAACCTTTGGTGTCCTTTAGGGGGGGGGGGGGAGCTTGCCAGGACGGTAGGACCGCCCCACTCGATACCCCAGCCAATAGAAACCACGAATGGGACGGGGCCAGGCTGGATGTTGTTTTTCCGCGAGCATCAGTGCAGCCTGGGCCACTGGGCCAGTCTAGACCGGCCTTGCAAACCTTCGCGAAAGCGCGCTATTTAAAGGTTCGTGGTTTGCGGCCATCTTGGATTTGGAAAAGCCAAGCGGCTGGGAAGTGGCCCAAACCGGGCCTGAAAGACGCAGAGACCAAGAGGTCCATGTACTGATATGTTTACATTTTTTCCGTTTTCCCGTGCGGCCCGCATGGGTGACTAATTTTTTTCGTAAATAGGTTTTTTTTTCGTTTACTCCACAAAAAAAGGCCCCCTCTCAGTAATGAAAATTACTTTCATAGTATCATGAAATTTAACTCGCTACATATCCCATACACTTCAATCTCCTGTTAATCACAATCTTTTCGTATATATTTAATGAAATATCTGTAGTACTTGTTATTGTCTATACATGATTAATATGAACGTGATAAATATGAGGTAACATCATTATTATTGTTCAAGGTGAAGTATGACTGTTAAGAAAAATTTGATCCAAGTGGCATAGCAAAAATATAGAATTTTGAAACTGTTATCGGGAAAATACGCTGCCAACTACGATCGCACGGGGGGCTGACAAGGGAGGGAGAGGGTGGCTTGGGGTAAAGAACCCGTGTTTAGTCTGAAGGGAAAGTGTCCCCCGTTCTCAGGCATCAACACACTGGGCTGTACACATTAATGGTTTCTTATTACTTTGCTGGTATTTCGTCAGTTTTTTCATTTATATATGTATAAATCAAAAAAAAGTTCCTCTGTGTAAAAAAGTTTGTATATTTTTGGCCTCATACTTAATAAAAAGGAAAAAGTTGGGCGCCAGGGAATATTTGGAACCCAAATGCTTTATTCTACGATTTAAAAAGTCCCATTCTTCATTAAAAACATTTTGCGCGAAAATTTATCTTTCATAATTTAATGTAACGAAACGCACAGAAAGGTCTTATAGTAAACCCGCAATTTAAAACCTTTTTTTTCCCATGAATAAAAAAGAAAAATATTTTGGGGCTTTTGTTTTAGTTTCAACCCCAAAAAACTTTGCAAATGCCCTTTTAACAGTAAAAATTTA
>JACEEZ010001508.1:0-27500 GCA_016584305.1 Chionoecetes opilio | reverse complement strand
CCTATCAGCACCTCTACCCACACATTAATATTGTTCATGTCGTCAACAGTAATGTCATGCATATTAAGATATCTTCCAAAATTTTGTGGTGGAATTCGGAAGATGGTGAAAGGGTTTTTGGTACTCCCCGTCCCCGTCGGCGAGAGTTTCAACATTTCACGTTCTCAACAAGTTTGAGAGATCTCTAAGAACCAAAATTGGAGCATAATTGAATCAGCGAAAAACGTTTCCGTCTGCTTTTGATAGCATAATTAGTACAAATTAGAAAAACAACGTCTGTGTTAATGGTTTAAAAGACTCGAGAAAGTTATTTCACCAGACGACGTTCTCCTACACATGTCATTCCATTTTTAGCTCTATTAGTGTGTCCGGAAAGTTAAGCCCGTGCTTACTAAATGCACAAATCAAGCTAATTTGTTGCCATATCATCAACGAAACTTCTGCCAAAAACTTTGCTGTCGCAGCTAGGGACTATTGGCCAGGATGATAAGACATGATCATTCTTTCACCAGTTTTAAAGTTTCCTGTCGTGTCATTAACCTTGTATATTCTTGGTAGTCGGGTCTTAAGGTATGTCCATGTTTCTGAATGTACATCTATGTGTTTACTTTGTCCTGTTATCTGTAATTACAGTATTTCACGCTGATACTTCACTGTCTGAGAATCTCTGCCCGTCCCGCAATATTTGTTTTTATCTCTGACGCACGGCAACAAGCGGTAAGGGGGGGGGGAAAGCCGTGGTAAGCGAGACCTGGCTCTCGCTTATTATGGCTTCTACGGCTTGACCAGCTGGGCCAATCCCCCCCCCCCCCCCCCCCCCGTAGAAGCCCGGCTTCTTAAAAGTGCCCTCGCCTAACAGAAATGCAAGCTGCAAGAAGCAGGCTTCTTACGGCTCTTCACCAAATTCGACTATATTGTTAGCTGCCTGTCTTAAATGGTCTATATATACAGTTATCGGCCCAATATTACTCAAACACGCCTAATTGTATCAGCTTAAATGGTCTATAAGTAGTGTCAATGGGAGTTTTTCAAAGCCTAGCCGCCAGATATCTCTCGCGCATCTCACATCCAAATGCACTTTCAGCATGAATGATCTATCATTTACGTAAATTCCCTGTACTTTTTCGGGACATATCAGGAATACCCCTCAATACAACAAACTAAAACAGGTTATAAATAAAAATGTAGTTATAATTTTATTTCGTCTTGCAATTGATAAAATATTGGCAAAACAATGAATACTTGAAAAACTCATCTTTTAAAAATCGCTTTTCATGAAAAACGCAAATTAACGCAGAATGAGGCTCAGAAATATACTACTTGTATGTAAGCATTCACTGAGTAAACTATTTTGGGTGTATATGTCTCTCTTACGACGAAACATTAACCAAAACAGAGTGTGGCGTTCAGCATCTCCACAGAACCATCCCGCGTGCAGGATCTGTTATCACCCACTTTCCTGTGACACCACACGGGGAGGACTCAGCCTCAGCGCCGCCGCTCCTACTCACAGCTCATATCTCTGATACTACCTAACTCTCAATACCAGACGGATACATGTATCCTAACTAATCATCACCCGCTATCTCATCAAACGCTCTATCCTCTAATGGAATATTCGTGGCATCCGCTCCCATATACGTTTCCCACATAAAGGAGACTTTCGTCTCCTTATTCGTGCTTGACTGTGACTTGTGTTGTGTTGGGGGCGGAGCGGAGTGTGCGCATGTAGTTACGTGACAGACGTGCATCACTATGTACTGTCGGGTTAGTAGTAAGTTGGGGTAAAAAACCGTGCAACAGCAGTACATGTCTCCTTGCAGTCCTTCCCGTCTCTTTCCATAGCCCGAGCCGTTAGTTTTGACGAAGTTGTGAGAGGGGTGGCGTTGCCCCCCCTCATTCGTACATAGGATAACCCAGATGACCAAGGGTATTCAGAGGAAGGGTTGATTGATTGATTCAGAGGGAAAGATTGAGGTGGAGGGCCTCTAGAATTCGCGGCGGGGGAAATAGTAAACAAAGGTTTTTGAACTATCTTGGATCCCTGACTGTTGTTGAGGTGCCAAGGCACTATAAATTACTTTCTTGTAAATGTTCGTCGCAAGACAGAAAGACACACCCAAAATAGGTACTATGTGAATGCTTACATACAAGTAGAATTTCCTGGAAGCCTTCATTCGCTTGAACTGCGTTTTTCTGAAAAGACGATTTAAAGATTGGTTTTTCAAATATTCAAAAATGTTTTGCCAATCTTTCACCAAGTGCAGACAATAAAATAATAAACTACATTTTTAAAGAACTGTTTCAGTTGTGTATTGAAGGGTAATTCTGATATGTCCGAAAAAGCACAGGGAATTTACAGTAAATGATAGATCATTCAGGCTGAAAGTTGCAGAGATGTGACAGCCCTCTGAGAGACAGGCGTGAGCGTGAGCTTATTAGGAAAACTCCCCATAGTTCTTACTATTAACCATCACCAATGACTGGACTGAATGGACTACACTCTAATGCTTATGAGACATGTTTGGAGGGATGAAAATATACACAGAAACCACTGCTAGTTTATAATTACTCACAGGTTTGATCCTTGTACAGACCACTCTAACCTACCTACTTAATAAGTCTGTACTTTTTTTAATAAGGGTCAAATGGCAGTCAGGAAACCAACGCCCCCTCCTCCCTTTCATTGGTATTCTACGGGCAGCTGATTGTGCATTCTCGTATCATCACTACCAATCACAATATATTCACTACTTAACAGCGCGTAACCATGGCCGACAGCAATCTTAACTACAAAGGGATATTGATTTTGTCACCCTCTGAAGTGAAGATCGCTGTCCAGTGGTCACGCCGCTGTTAAGTAGTGAAGATATTGTGATTGGTAGTGATGATACGAGGAATTGCACCAATCAGCTGGCCCCGTAGAATAGAAGGGGAGGCAGGGGGCGTGGCTTCCTGACTAATTTTTTACCTTAATAAAATAAAAATACACTATAAGTAGTGTCTTTGGTGGCATCCCTAAGCCACCTGTCAGCCGCCCTCGGGGGCATATCCCGTTTTCTATGCGAGTCTGTGGTTTCCTAGTGAAGGACGCTTGGCTGTTGTAGCTCCCCCCCCCGAAACTAAACATTAGGATTGTCTCGTGAATACATCATTGTGATTCCCACGCACAGTTAGCTGATAAAGTCAAGGGAATCATAACCAACCTATCCGTAACCTATGTAATCTTAACTAACAAATATACATAATAAAGTCATGATATGTTATTTAATTATTTCAATACGTTACTAAGTGAATTTTCATTTTTAAAACAGACCAAATGTAAGTTACTTTCATATTAGCTGTCCGATTTCATGTCTGCGCTGTTCCGCCGCGCCATTGTAAACAGTGAGCTGCCCAGCCGATGGCAGCTGTACTCGTACTCTCGTGATTTACAGTGCGGGTGGACGGTGTGGTTAAATCGTGCTTTCTTTAATACCCTCTGGACTATGGAAAATACAGTGAAGATTTGCCAAAAACATCACTTATCCCAGCGACATTAAATGAAAAGACGAAATCCAAGCTGGTACAGACTTTATTTTCAACGTATTACTGTAATTTACCATCACCACCTCAGCCATCCCCTCTACCACCACCACTACCACCACCACCATCCCTTCTACCACCCACCACTACTACCATGCTCTGAAAAATCCGTGACCATCAACTACAAACTCATACCTGAGATAGGTAAAATTGTGTATACTACTGTTGTGTGAAGCTTGCAGTCCCTCCATGTATTTTATTACACTAGGAAAAGACGTCCACACTAAAGGACGTGGAACGGTCCAAGCTCGCACAGGCTAAAGATCAACTTTTTAAATACCCTCACCTTAAAATACTTCTATTACAACCTGAACAGCCCAACCTAACGGTAAAAACCTTTGGAAGAAGTCCTTCACCCCTAATCTTTTTGTTCTTCCCCTATAGCAACAAGCCTGGGGAACTGCGGGAAATACGGGGTTTTTTGGGTGTGGGGGAAGCAAATATAACGTGATTTATGGTCCCAAGAAAACCATCAAAGTCACTATATGTAAAAACTATCTAGGGAACTCCCTAAATTAGGAATTTCCCTCGATCCCCCATTGCTAGGGAGTTTTCCTTAATTGATAAATGTATAGATTTGGACAATTTTGGACGAGGAGCAATTAAATGAGTCGTCGTCTGCCTTTCCCTACCCAAAAACCCAAGTTTTCCATAAGGCCACCTGCTTGCTGGCATAGGAGGTCAAAGAATAACCTAACCTTTCTAGCCAGAAGGGGCTGCGCTCCCCCATGCGACCCTCTCTAAGGGTTGCTAATCTACCTCACGCATAACCCCCTAGAAGTTACTAACCTAACCTCATATAACGAATACAGTTATTCGGGCCTACCAGTTGAATCAGGGGGGGGCCGCCATGATTAAATGAGCCAAACATGCATTATGCATAACTTATAGGCTTAATGAAACTAACCTAACCTTTAACCACTAAGTATAACTAACCTCAGCCTTAACCACAAAGCTATACCTAACCTTAACCTAACCACAAAGTATTACCTAGCTTAAACTAACCTAACCTAACCTTAACCACAAAAGTATACCTAACCTAAAACCTAGCCTAACCTTAACCACAAAGTATGCCTAAACTAACCTAACTAACCTTAACCACAAAGTATAACTACTACCTAACCAACCTTAACCACAAAGGTATACCTAACCAACCTAACATAACCTAACACAAAAGTATACCTAACCTTAACCACAAAGTATACTAAACGAACACTAACCCTTACCTTAACACACAAAGTATACCTAACCTAAACCTAACGAACCTAACCTTACCACAAAGTAACTGTTGCTGGGTATTTGCATGCTTACTATAGGCGGCCGTTTCAACTGGCGGCCCGAATCAACGGACACACTATAAAACCCCTAAAGTACTAACTTAACCTCACTATAACCTCTAAAAGTTACTACTTAAACCTTCACGTACTTCACTACTAAAACCCCCTAAAACTTACGAACCTACCTCAATTTTAACCCTAAACGTAAAAATAACCTAACCTCACTCTAACTCTTAAAAGTAAATAACCTAACCTAACTATAACCCCGATAAACAGTAACAACTTACCCTCACTATAACCCCCTAAAAGTAACTCAACATAACCTTACTATAACTCCCTACAAGATTGCTAACCTAACCTTATATGTGATACAACTTGAGAAAGTATGAGGAAATAAAAAAAAAAGTCTTGCAATCTGCGGAAAAAATCGCTAGCCATCTAAGGAAAATCCCTAGAAAATGAGTGGGTTGTATCACCCTACGTTTAAAGCCCTCAATGTACACCTAGCATCATAATCCGATCATTAAACACTGTATATTGAGTAAATCAGTCCTTTCAAACTTACTTTAACGTTAAGATACACCGTGACGGCTGGCAAATTGGCGCCGATGTTTATAAAGGCACGGATGGGGTGATTTGTATAACTACGGTATTAAGTGGTAGGTCTATCGACAACAAATATGTGCTACGATTTTTCTATTAAAAGTCCATTTGACAGTTTAACAAGTGCAAATAACCTTTCGTTTGCAAAAATGGAGTTTGTGGCGCACCCACAAATAAAAATTACCTTTGGTTTTCTCGTTTTACACTTCCTAATAAAATTGGAGTACGTAAGCTACAAGTCACCATCACCACAACCTATTACTGTGCCCGTGACCTGCAGGAGTGAAGTGAACCGGTAGTGGAACGTTTGAATCCTCCGCCAATGCGTGGGACGTCACTCGTGGCAATACTCGCTGAATATATTAGAAAACCAATATATTACGCATATGATATTATGCAATATATATGCTTGGAATATATCAAAAAGATTGAGTGGTACGAATTAGAGGCAGTTTCATATCCATAATGCAATATTCATAAAAACTAACCTGTTCCTTACACAGGACCTACGTATCAGCTGTATCAAGGAATGTACTGGGATTCAGTCTAGCTAGGAAGCGCACGGGGAACTGGATCTCGAAATACTTGGAACTCATCCTTCCGGTTTGACTGAAATGAACTACCGCACTGCATTGTTATGCTTATTGTATTCACCTCTGTAATAAGTGCCCAGCGTTGCGCTTCAGCCCTTGGTTAACCCACACGGCCGCTTATGAAATATGAGGTGCCTCCAAAAATTATAAGTCCAGTTAGGTTATGTTTAGCGTAGGTATACTTTGTGGTTAAGGTTAGTATAATTTGTGGTTAAGGTTAGGTTAGGTTAGGTTATACTTTGTGGTTAACGCGATTAGGTTTAGGTTAGGTTGGTATACTTTGTGGTTAGGTCAGTTAAGGTTTAGGTTAGGTATAATTTGTGGGTAAGGTTAGGTTAGGTTCGGTTAGGATACTTGTGGTTAAGGTTAGGTTAGGTTTAGTTAGGTTAGGTAGGTATACTTGTGGTGGTTAAGGTTTAGGTTAAAGGTTAGTAACTTGTGGTTGAGGTTTAGGTTAGTGAGATTTTACATATAGGACTTGATGATTTTTGGGCAGCCAAATCACTTAGGCTTAAAACTTTTGAAAATAAGTCCTTCACCCTTATTTTTTCTTCTTCCCCCTATAGCCAAACAAGCCTGGGGAACTGGCGGGAATGGAATACGGGGTTTTTGGGTGGGCGGAAGCAAATATAAGTGATTTAGGCTCCAAACAAATCATCAAAGTGTCACTATATTGTATATATCTAGGGAATTCCCTAAATTAGGGATCTCTCCCTAGATACCCATTGCTAGGGAATTTTCCTTTATGATATATGTATAGATTGGACAATTTTGGGAGAGCAATAAATGAGTCGTCTCTGCTTTCCATACGAAAAACCCAAGTTTTCCATAAGGCCACATGCTTGCTGGGCATAGGAGGTCAAAGAAAAACCTAACCTTTCTAGCCAGAAGGGCTGCGCCCCCCCATGGACCCACTAGGGTTGCCTAATCTAACCTCATATAACCCCCTAAATGTTACTAACCTAACCTCACTATAACGACTACAGTTGATTCGGGCCACCAGTTGAATTCAGGCCGGCCTATATTAATGGCCATACCAAGGCTGCATTTATGTATAACTTATAGGTTTAATGGAAAATAACTAAACCTTAACACAAATTATAACCTAACCTAACCTTAACCACAAAGTAAACCTAACCTATACCTAACCTTAACACAAAGTATACCTAACTAACCTAACCTCAACCTAACCTTAAACCTTAACCACAAAAGTATACCTACCTACCTAAACACAAGTATACCTAACCTTACCTAACCTAACCTTAACCTAACCACAAAATATACTAACCTAATCTAACCACAAAGTATACTTAAACCTAACCTAACACAAAGTTATACTAACCACTAACTCTTAACCACAAAAGTATACCTAACCTAACCTAACCTAACCTTAACCTTAACCACAAGTATACCTAACCTAACCTAACCTAACCTTTAACCACAAAGTATTACCTAAACCTAACCTAGCCTACACCTCAACACAAAGTATACCTACCTACCTAACCTGAACCACAAAAGTATACCATACCTAACCTAACCTAACCTTAACCACAAAGTATCCCCTAACCCTAGCCTAACTAACCTTAACCACAAAGTATACCTAAACCTAACCTAACCTTAACCACAAGTATACCTAAAACCGAACTCAAACCTAACCTAACCCACAAAGTATACCTAACCTAACTTACCACAAAGTATACTGTCTGCTGGGTATGCATGCACTATAGGCGGTCTGTTTCAACTGGCGGCCCGAATCAACGGATACAACTATAACCCCTATAAGTTACTAATTAACTTATATTAATATTATATATTTTAACCTCACTAGAACCCCTTTTTAAAGTAACCCCTAACCTAACCTAAAACTAATAACCCCTTAAAAGAACTAACCGAACCTAACTATAAACCCTTAAAAGTAACTAACTTAACCTCACTATCCCCTCTAAAAGTAACTAACCATAACCTTACTATAACTCCCTCACAAGTTGCTAACCTAAACCTTAGTTGTGATACGACTAGAGAGAGTAAGGGCAAAATTTAAAAAAAAAAAGTCTTGCAATCTGGGGGAAATCGCTAGCCATCTAAGGAAAAACCCCAGAAAAATTATCACCCTACATTTAAGGCCTCAATGTACCCTAGCATCAAAATCACATTCATTCAAAACACTGTATATATGAGTAAAATAGTCCTTTCAACTTACCTTTTAAAGTTAAGAACACGTGACGGCTGGTAAATGGCGGGTACCGATGTTATAAAGGCCTACGGGATGGGGTGATTGTATAACTACGTATTAAGGTGGTATTTATCGACAACAACTATTTCTACTGATTTTCTATTAAAGTCCAATGTGGCAGGGTTACTCAAGTGCAATACCTTTTCGTTTACAAAATGGAGTTGGTGGCGCACACACAAAGTTCCTTTGAGTTTCATCGTTATGACACTAATAATAAAATTGCAGTACGTAGCTACAAGTCCATCACAAACAACATCTGTTGCCCCGTGACCGACAGTGAGTGAAGTGAACCGAAGGTGAACAGTTGAACCTCCGCCATACGTGACGTCACTCGTCACTCGTCACTAATAAATACTCGCTGAGTATTTATTAGAAAACCCATATATTCCGTATATGATAATTATGCAATATATATGCTTAAATATATCAGAAAGGTTGATTGGTACGAATTAGGAGCATTTCACATTCATATATGCAAAATAATCATGCAACACGTAGTGTCTTACACAGGGACTACTTATCTAGCTGTAGTCAAAGCGTGTACTGGGCTCAGTCTAGCTAGGAAGCGCCTCGGAGTGGATTGACTGGACTTCAAATGTTTGAGGCAACTCATATTCATAGCGGCCGTGGGGTTAACCAAGGCCGAGCGCCGTGGAACCTTACAAAGTGAGTTCAATAAGCATACAATACAGTGCGGTAGTTCATTCAGTCAAAGCCGGAAGGATGAGTTCCAAAAGCATTTCAACACTTATATTTGCTTCCCCAACCCAAAAACCCCGGGTATTCCCGCCAGTTCCCCAGGCTTGTTGGGTATAGGGGGAAGAAAAAAAGAATAGGGGGAAGACTATTCCAAGTTTACCTGGATATGACTGATTAGAATTTTTTGAGGCACCTCAATTCATAGGGCCGTGTGGGTTAAACCAAGGCCGAGCGCACGCTGGAACCTTTACAGATGTGAAGTACAATAAGCATACGATACAGTGCGGTAGTCATTTCAGTCAAAGCAGGAAGGATGAGTTGTAAAGAATTTCAATGAAGACGGGTTTATACTTACATTTTCTTCCTCCCTCTCTGTACCCACGGCTGGAAATGACCATATTTAACACCTCGCGACACCCTACCACGTATAAACACCACGCTAACCCTAAAAACACCTATAACGGCTTAAAAACACCGAGTTATAGTGGGTTATATAGGCCGTAACACAAAAGCGGCCTGCCTCCTCGGCGACTCAGACACTGTTGTGTGAAGGCTACGAACACATTTTATTTCCACTTTGCATAATGCACTACTTTCGCCACTGCGCTAATGTCCCAGCACAATATTATTACGAATTTTCCTCCCCCCATTTTTTTGGGGGAAAAAACGGGGATTGTCCCCCCCCTTTGCGACAAAAAAACCCCCCCCCCCCAACCCCCCCCCCAAAAAAAAAAAAAAAACCCCCCCCCCCCCCCCCCCCCATTTTGGTTTAAAAGGGGGGCCAAATTTTTAAAAATTTTTTAATTTTCAGGGTTTTAAAACCCCTTGGGGGGCCCAAAAAACAAAAAATTAAAACAATAAAAGAATAACACCTTTTCAGCAGTTTTTTGGAGGGGTCTTCGAAACCCAAAGACGGTGCGGGGACATAAAAAACCGCTTTTTTCGCTGCTACAAAAGACCTAAGAAAATAAGGAAGTTACAAGAGGCCCGGGCCTACACGTGTAGCTCCTGTAAAGGAGCTAGTTTGTACTCCTACTACAACTACTACCAACTGCTAAAAAGAAAAGGTTAGGGGGAGGAAGAGGAGGGGGGGGAGAAGGAGAACTAGGAGTGGAGGGGGGAGGGGGAGAAGGAAGAAGGGTGGAGCATTTTGGCGTGTGAAAAATTTGTTTATAAACACAGTAAACGTGGAAGCCTTGTGTTGTCCGAAACTTTTTGAAAAATCTATGTGTTTGCGCGAGGCTGTGACTCATTGTCCGCTCAGCCAATCAGCTACGAACCCATAGTGGAAAACCGTCTCCACTCCCATTCTCGTACCAGAATCCCCCCCGCTTCCGGGTTTACAAATAGGGGAAATTGTTAGCAAACCCGTCCCTTAAAAAACTCTCTCTGATTCTGCCCTGGGCAGATATTCGGGAGGGGATTAAAGGGCCGGTGGGTTTAGCTTAACTATTTCCTCATTTGTAAAACCCGGGAAGTCGCGGGGATTCTGTAAGATATGGGATGGCGCTACGGTTCCACTAGGGGCTTCGATAGCTGTTTACTGAGCGATACAATGACGTCACACCCCCGCCAGCGAAACACATATATTTTTTCAAAAAGTTTCATCAACACAAGGCTTTCCCCGCCCCTCAGCTGGTTTATAAACAAATTTTCATCCACCCCAAAATCTCCCCCTTCTTCCCCCTCCTCCTCCCCCCTCCACCTCCCAGCTTCTCCTTTTCCTTCTCCCCCCTCCTCTTTCCTCCCCTAACCTTTTTTTATAGCAGTTTTATATTTTTTGTATTTCAGCAGTAATTAACCGTGTTTTTTTTTCGTCCCGCACCCCTTTGGGGGGGGTTACAAGACCACTCCAAAAACACTTGCTGAATTTTGTTATACTGCTTTTTGATAGTGTTTGCAATTTTTTAGACTGATTTTTATTTCGGCCCCTACCAAACTTGTTTGTTGTTTGTCCCCAGAAACCAAACCCCTTTTCAATTGGAAAAAAACTCTTCGTACCAAGACGTGCTTGGACGACAAAAACACGGGTATGTTAGTACACATAAAAGTATGGTATAAAAGTAGTAGAGTAGTGGGGAGAAGAGGAGAATAATTAGTAAAAGGGAAGAAAAAAGGGTAAGAGGAAGGATGAGGGAAAAAAAAACGGCTAAGTATAGTAGCAGCGTAATAGTGTGGTGGTGTGGTAGTGGTAAATTTGTAGTAGTAGTAGCAGTGGTGTGAAGAAGGAATTAGGTAGAGGAAGAAAGGGAAAAATAAAGGGTAGGGAAGAAAAGGGTGGAAAATTTTCCTTGTCTGTCGGGGGAGCCGTGGGGGTGAGTCATGGTGAGAGGCCACCATTCCGCCACCGGCCCATCACCCTAACAACTCATCACGAGCGATGGCATTGTATATGGCCTAATTTCATTTGTATACTTGCCCTGTTCAGTTTTTTGAGTCAAAAAACATCATATTCTAATTTATGGTTTTTTATGTATATTCGGGTCTACAAACCCCGGGGGCAGTTTTTTCCTGTTTTTGGGGGCACTCAACGTCTTTAGTACGTCATCAAATTTCCGCAGAATCCAAAAAATTTCCCAAAAACACTGTTGAAATCCTATCGTGAAGACCGGGAAGTTGCCTCTCTGAAAGTGCCCCCGCTGGGCCCAAACCATAAAACCGGCTTCTTAAAGTGCCTCGCCATAAAAGAAAACGCAAACTGCAAGAAGCCGGCTTCTTACGGCTTCTTCACCAAAATTCGCACGTATATATGTATCAGGCTTAATGGTCTATACAGCTTATAGCCCATATTACTCAACAGTGCCTATATTTGTATCAGCTTAAATGTCCTATACAGCTTATAGCCCAATATTTACTCAACAGTGGCCTATATGTATCACTTAAATGGATCTATACGTAGTGGTCAATTGTTCCTTACTATTTCCATCACAATGACTGACTGATCTGGCTACACTCTAATGCTTATGGACATGTTGGAGGGATGAAAATATACACGAAAACCACTGCATAGTTTATAATTACTCACAGGTTTGTATTCCTTTGTACAGACACTCTAACATAACCTACTATGTCCCCTATTTTTTTTTTAATAAGATCAAAAATGCAGTCAGGAAGCCCGACGCCCCCTGCCTCCCTTTCTAAGTTGATTCTACGGGGCAGCTGATTGGGTCAATTCCTCGTATCATCACTATACCAATCACAATAAATATTCATACTTAACAGCGCGTGACTACTGGACAGCAATCTTAACTACAAAGGTTATTGATTTTGTCCGGACCCTCTGAATTAAGATCGCTGTCACAGTGGTCACGCCGCTGTTAGGTAGTGAAAATTTTTGTGGATTGGTATGTGCTTGATAGAGGACTGCACGCCATCAGCTGCCCCCGTAAATAGAAGGGGAGGCAGGGGGCGTGGCTTCCTGGACTACATTTTTACCTTAATAAATAAATACACTATATAGTGTCCCCTTTGGTGGCATCCCTGGGTCCACCTGGTCAGCCGACCCCCCGGTTGTCATATTCCCCGTTCTCCTATGCGAGTCTGTGGTTTTTCCTTAGTGAACGCTTGGCTGTAGCTCCGAAACTAACCATAGGATTGTCTCGTAAAACCCTCATTTTGATTCCCCGCACAGTTATCATATGCAGACAATGGAATCCTAACCTAACCTATCCGTACCTATCGTAATGACTACAAATATCTTATAATAAAAGTCATTATAGGTTATTTAATTATTTTTCAATACGTTTACTAAGTAAATTTTCATTAACACCAGCCACATGTAAGTACTTCATATTAGCTGTACTATTCATTTCTGCGCTGCCGTCCCGCGCCACTTGTGAACAAGTGAGCTGCAGCCGGCAGCTGTCTCGTCCCCCTCGTTTTACAGTGGCGTTGGACGGTGTTGGTTAAATCGTGCTTCTTTAGATTACCCTCTGACTATGGAAAATCCATGAAGTATTTGCCAAACAATCAACGGTAAAAACTTTGGAAGAAGTCCTTCCCCCTATCTTTTTTTTCCTTCCCCCTATATCCCAACAAGCCTGGGAACTGGCGGGAATACGGGGTTTTTGGGTGGGGGGAGGCAAAATATAAGTGATTTTGATTGCTCCCAACAAAATCTCATCCAAAGTCACTATCTGTAAAAATCTAGGAATTCCATAAATTAGGGATTTCACTTATACCCAATTGCTAGGGATTTTTCCTTAATTGATATATGTATAGATTTGGACAATTTTGGGAAGCAATAAATGAGTCCGTGTACCTGCCTTCCCTACCCAAAACCCAAGTTTTTCCATAATGCACCATATGACATTAAAAGTACATCATCATATATGAGAATGAAAACACAACAAAAAAAAAAAGTTAAATGCAAATCATTGGTACATTATATTACATCAATGTTTTAAATGGCCAAAATTCATAACAAAATGAATTCATTATAAAAAAATTTTCATTAATAGAGCATGCCCGGATGATAGACCTTTTCAATACACAATATCATATCATCATATGAATATTTTGTCAAAATAAAAAAAAAAAAAATGTAATGAAAAAAATTACTATGAATTAACAAGAATTGGGTGATTTACAACATAACTGGGATAAAATATAATTTAAATAATTATTTATAAATAGACAAAAATAAAGAATTAAAAAATCAAACAATATATTAAATGGAATCAATATACACTCAAACAAAAAATATTAATAAATGATTAAAATACAAATTCAATAATCATTAAAAACAAAATCAATGAATCATATAACATAAATCAACAAAAAAAAAACAATAAAAATGACATATAACATATCAAAATATATACCATAAAAATTTATTAAACAATAAAACCATAAAAAATTAAAACAATATGAAAATCTAATAAAACAAAGATATATATTATATATATTATATATTGCATCATAATTATCAACATCAATATCAATGATATATCAAATATTAATTTGATTTATAAACATAATATATCCATAAAAATTAAATATATTTAATAAAAAATGCATCAACAAAAACAATTCTGAATAAAATAAAAAATTATTATAATATTGACAAATACAATATGAACTAACAACATATAAAATAAAAAAATAATAATACAAATATTATAAATTAAAAATTATTAACATATTATAATATTACAAATTGAACAGAACTACCAATACAATATTCAATAATAAAATAAGAAATTTTAACAAAAACATAAATACATAATACATAAATAACATAATAATGCATTATCAGTTGTTTAATGCCTTATGCACCAAATATTCAAAAAATATAACAACAATTCATGACATTACCAACCAATAATATAGAACAATGACTAATTCATGACATCATTATAAATATCATAAATATATAAAAAAAAAATAATATAGATCATACTAAATATCTCAACAAACAAAAAAATACACATTAAAAAAAATTAATTCCAAAAACACATCATTCAAATATAACTCATCAAAAGAACATGCCCAAATTTAAAAAGAAAAAAAATTAAAGAGATAAAAAAAAATCTACTAATATCAATATCACAAAATAATGAATTAAATATTAAAACCACATTACTGCATTCAAAATAAAAATCATGAGCAAATACAATTTATTTAATAAAATAAATATTCAAATAAATACTAAATATACCATAATCATCGACCATCAATATTAATAAACAATCAAACAATCAAATAAACCTTCAATTAAAAAATCAAAATATAACCTAAAAAATACATATAAAAAAAATTACCACTGAAAACAATTCCACAGCACAAAACAACCACGAAATAAAAAACAAAACAACAATAATATCAAAAAAAAAAAAAGTAATTATCAACATCCCGCAACAATTTAAACCACACACAAAAACAATCCACAACAGTTCAAACCAAATTAAACACACAACCCCACACCCCCAAATAAAAACAAACCAACAACAAACTTCAAAAGAAACAGAACCAACACAAAAACAACACCACAAAAAAATGAAAATTCAAAAATAACAACATAACCTTATAAAAAAAAAATACAACAAAAAATGACAAATCCATCTGCATACAAAAATACCAACAAATAAAAGACTGCACACAATAAAAAATAAAATTCAATACAAAAATACACCACAAAAAAGCACACATCAGTAAACATTCTACATACCAATAACAATAACAAAACACAAAACTTCAATTTAAACAAATCCAGTCAAACACAAAGTCCACACCACATGAGAACACAATTACCATGCCAATCTAACCATATAAAAATAAACTAACCAGCAAGACTCACAGAATTAACTAATAATTAGCATAAAACAATGGAATTCAACAAGAACCCATGTGACACAAAAAAATCTCAATGAAATGCTACACAACCAAAAAAAACAATATCGAACTGACCAATTCCCAAAGCACATAAAAACAATCAACCAATAGCACCACTCATAACAGATATTTACATTATAACCCACCATAATAATTACAATATTATATAAAACAAACACCATTCATTCAAACAATGAAAATTCAACCCAAACAATAAACAAAGCATGCAATATTAAAAATTACCACAATCAATAAGACACATTAATAACCACATAAATCATCCATAAAAAGCCAACAAACAATTCATTCCCTCATACAAATAACTCCAAGATTCTCAACCAATTACAATAAGCACTTGCATAATGGTAATTACACCATACACAGGTTAAATGGGGCAGCGAATATAACCAAACAACTAAATTGTTACATTGAACACTTACAAACCACATGCAATGTAAACAACACATATATAATTATAGAATACAGAATGCTAATGTGTAATATGCATGTCAAAAGTTCATTGACTTTGCCCTTGATCATTGAATAAACACTTGAAACAATAATTTTTCAACATAAACAAACATAATTGAAAATTTTTAAAATATAAAACAATAATATTTAATATGATGACCATCATGGAGTTAACATTCTTAGTACCACAATCATCATCAATGATGGAAAATATGTGCCTTGCTGGCCCTAGGAGGTCAAGAAAAACCTACCTTTCTAGCCAGAAGGGGCTGCAGCCCCCCATTGGACCCCCTAAGGGTGCTACATCTAACCTACTATAACCCCCTAAAAGTTACTAACCTACCTCACTTACTATAACGAATACAGTTGATCTCTGGGCCGACCAGTTGGATCAGGGCCGCCTATACTTAAAGTGCATTACCAAGCATGTCATTTATTCAATACCTTATAGGTTTTAATGAAACCTAACCTAACCTTAACCACAAAGTATACCTAACCTAACCTTACCACAAAGTATACCTAACCTAACCTAACCTAAACCTTAACACAAAGTATACCTAACCTAAACTAACCTAACCTTAACCACTAAGTATACCTAAAAACCCCTAACCTAACGTAACCTTACCACAAAGTATACCTAACCTAACCTAACCTAACCTAACCTTACCACAAAAGTATCCTAACCTAGCCTAACCTTACCACAAGTATACCTAACCGAAACCTAACCTAACCTTAACCACAAAGTATGACCTAAGCCTAACCTTAACCACAAAGTATACCTAACCTAACCTAACCTTACCACAAAGTATACTGTCTGCTGGTATGGCATGCTACTATAGGTGGCCTGTTTCAACTGGCGGACCGAATCAACGATACCACTATAAACCCCTAAAAGTTACTAACTTAACGTTTCACTTATAACCCTCTAAAAGTTACTAACTTAACCTCACTATAACCCTTTTAAAGTAGCTACCTAACCTCACTTATAACCCCTTAAAAGTAACTAAACCTAATCTAACTATAACCCCTTAAAAGTAACTACTTAACCTCACTTAACCCCCTAAAAGTAACTAAACATAACCCATTACTATAACCCCCTACAAGTGCTAACCTAACCTTAGTTGTGATCGACTTGAGAAAGTAAAGTGGAAATAAAAAGATTATAAAAAACGGTCTTGCAATTCTGGGTGAAAATCGCTACTATCTAAGGGAAATCCCCCAGAAAAATTATCACCCTAATTTAAGGCCCTCAATGTACCCTAGCATCAATAAGCACACATTAAACACTGTATATATGGAGTAAATAGTCCTTTCAGCTTACTTTTTAAAGGTTGAGGATACCCGTGACGGCGTGGCAAATGACGGGTACCGTGTTAATAAAGGCTACGGATTGGGTATTTTGTTAACTACGTATTAAGTGGTCGTTATCGAAACAACTATTTTCTACTGATTTTCCTATCAAAGTCCCAATGTGGGCAGGTTTTATCAAGTGCGAATAACTTTTCGTTTACAAAATGAGTTTGTTGGCGCAACACGACAAATTGCTTTGTTTTTTTTTTCTCGTTTATTACACTCCAATAAAATTGCAGTACGTAGCTACACAGTCAACCATCACCACAATCTCCTTGTGCCCGTGACCCCGCCAGTTGAGTGAAGTGAACCGAGTTGAACAGTTTGAACCCTCCCCCAATGTGAACGTCAATCTCGTCCTGTCCTAACTAATACTCGCTGAGTTTTATTAGCAATATATTCCCCTAATATGATTATTAATGCAATATATATGCTTAATATATAAGAAAGGTTGATGTTGGTACAATTTAGAGCATTTCATATTCGATATCATGCAATAATTCATGCAAAATACGTTGTTCCTCTTACACAGGGAGACTGCTTATCTCGCTTATTCAAGGGTGTACGGTGCTCAGTCTCAGCTAGGAAGCGCTCGGGGAAGTGGATTTGACTGGACTTGAATTTTTGAGGCACTCAATATTTCATAGCGGAGCGTCGTGTGGGTTAACCAAGGCCGAGCGCCACGCTGGAACTTTTACAGATGTGAAGTACAATAAGCTACAAACAGTGCGGTAGTTCATTTCAGTAAAACCCGGGAAGGATGATTTTCCAAGTATTTCCACCCTTATATTTGTTTCCCCCCCACCCAAAAAACCCCGTATTCCCCCATTTTCCCCAGGCTTTTTGGGGGTATGGGGAAAAAAAAAAAGGGGGGTGAAGGCTTTTTCCCCAAAAACTTCCCCGGGATCTGCCCGGGATTTTTGAATTTTTTTTTTTGAGCCCTATATTTCATAGCGGCCGTGGGGGTTAACCAAGGCCGAGCGCACGCTGAAACCTTTACGATGTGAAGTAAAATAAACATAATACAGTGCGGTAGTTCATTTCAGTAAAAGCCAAGGATGATTGTAAAAATTTAAAATGAGGTTTATACAAAATTTTCTTTCCCTCTTTACCCACCAAAAATGGCTTTTTTTAAATCCCCACACCCCGCACTATATAAACCACGCAACCCTAAATAACACCTAAACGGCTTTAAAAACACGAGTTTATGGTTATTTTGGGCCAAACAAAAGCGGCCTCCTCCTCGGGATCAACCTGTTTTTGTAAGGCTACGAAACATTTTTTCCACTGCACAAGCCTATTTTCCCACTGCCAAATGTCGCGGGCACAATATTTTCAAATTTTAATAAAGAAAAACTCGTTTCGCTCCTGGACATTGTTTTTAAAAAGGAAATAAAATTTTCTGTGCCAAATTTTTTTCCCTTTGCCCCTGTACTTTCTTGCCTCCCAAAAGTCCAAGAAGAAAAAAAAAAATTGGGGAAAAATTTTATAAGCCTATTGACCTGATTTCGGCTGAAATAGTGTCCAACGAGCGAAGCGAGCTTGGCAAAAAACACGTACAAACCCTTCAGAGACTTTAAACTCAATCATGGGCGCTTACCGGGGAACTAAAATAACTCCAAGGAGTTGAAAAGGGCCTCAAAACTCTGTCCCGACACGTGCGAAAACCGCGAAAACGATATTGGCTATTGCGAGACACAGCAAAATTCTCTCTCCTCTCTCCCTCCTCTCTCTCTCTCTCTCCTCCTTCTCCCTCTTCTCTCTCTCTCTCTCCTCTTCTCCCCCCTCTCCCCTCTCCCTCTCCTTCCCCCTCTCCTCTTCTCCTTTCCTCCTCCCTCTCTCTCCCTCTCTCCCCTTTTCTCTCTGAAAATTTGGAATAAAACAAAAAATTTTATATATTCTCCTATTTTTTTCGAATTTCCCTATTTTTTTGGTATATTTTAAATTTTTTTTCCCTTTTTCCCCCTGTAGCCCCCCTAAATTTCCCTTAAACGGGGAAAATCCCTGCACCCGGCGCACTGCCCGGGCGTTGCCGCCTGGCCTGCCACTCACACGTTACCAAATCCCCTCTATAATATCCTTTTTTGGAAAATTTAAAAACCCCCCCTTTTTGACTCAATTTCCCGTACACCACGCACACGCACATATAAAGATTAACATGAAATAATGTTTCTTTTTTCCCCCTTTATGCCTTTTTCTTTTTCCCTTTCGAAAACCCAAAAAATTTTGCAAAATGTAACTTTTTTACTTGGCAACACTTTTATGGCCTGCAAGTGCACAACCTAAAAAAAGCAGTTTTAACGCGATAATCTGTAAAAAAAATAAATTTGACTACTTAACTTTTATTTGTTTCCATATATAAAGTTCCTGCTAATAGTTAGAGCCGATATATAACCTTTTTGCCCCAAAATTTTTTTCCTTTCACCTGTATCCACCCCTTTCCTACAAAAAACACAAAAAGAAGAAGAAAAAGAATTCGTGGGGAAAATTTTACAAGCCTATATGACACCTGATTTCGGCTAAATAGGTGCCAACGAGCGAAGCGAGCTTGGACAATAAAAGGGAAAGCAAGGAGGTTGTTAGTGAGTCGTTAGTGCACTTTTTAGGAAATCGGTTGAGATACGATGTCCATTTTTGTGGAGGAAAGGAAATTTGTTCCCCTTTTAAGAAGGGGGAACAGAGGACTAAAACAAATTTTCGACCCATAAGTCTAACGTCAGTGGTGGGTAATTATTGGGGTTATTATTGCAAAAAAAATTTTGAGAGCAATTTGATAAACATAGTTTTTTTCAAGGTTCACAAAATGGGTTCACCAAGGGTAGGTCATGTCTCAAACCCAATTTATTGATTTTTATAGAAATTTTGAACGGCAGATAATGATAAGGTTATGATATAATATATCAGGTTTTTGTAAGGCATTTGACAAAGTATACACGAGCGTCTCTTAAAAGATTTGGCTCTGGAATAAAGGGAAAATTTTTCATTGGATCAGAGCTTGGCTAAGTAAAGGCAAAAAAGATTACAATTAAGGTTCTAAACTGAATGGGGGATGGGGACAAGTGAAATTCCCAAGGGTCTGTTTGGGGGCCTTTCTATTTTTGATTTACATCAACGCTTGGATATGGGATTGCAGTGATATCCAAGTTTGGGTGATGATACTAAGGTAGGTAGGATTATTGGACACAGTCTGATGTAAAAAAATTGCAGGGGGGATTAGAAAACTTAAAGATGGGGGAGTCGATCGGGTGGAATATAAAATTTTATATATGCAGCTTTTGAATGTTGGTAGAAAAAACCCTGGTAATCACCATAAAAAAACAATGATCGCTTGAAAAGATCAGAAAGGGGAAAAAATCTTGGAGTGAGGGTGACCCCGACCTCGACTAGGGAAACAATTTTGAGGCCAGAAATAGAGTAAAAAGAGTATTGGATTTTACCAAAGTGTTAGAAAGAGCTGGCGTTGGCACCGAGTGCGACTTTGCGACTTTGCGCTTTGCCGCACTATGAATTTCGAATGAAAGTCGAAAGCGCAAACGTTTTTTTAAAAAATGGCTAAGCAAACGCACCCCCAATTTTCCGCGACTTTTTTCCCCACTTTGAACAGAAACAAACAACTTTTTTTAAAGAAATTCGAGGTTCACTTTTGCGTTTACCTCACTTTCGCCAGGTGGCCTAGTGTCGTCTTCAGAAATGAGGGCAAGGTCCTTTAAAATTCATTGGCATTTTTATTTTTTTTTGTTTATCAGCTGATCTTACGTCAATGAATTTTTAGATCCCGGTATATCATAAATCATTTTTCTAATATTAAAAAGAAATTCTCTTGTGTGAAAAAATAAAAAAAAAAAAGGATAATAACCCAAAAACCAATATGAGGCCTGTTTTCAATGTTTTAAAAAAAATAAGTTTTACGCATGCCAATGAAATGCGCTAGGGACTATATTGAGCCAACTTTCCCGAAAGGAATCAATGTCATTTTTGGAACTATTGAAATAATGGCATACTTATGAAGGCGCGGCTTCGTGGCACCATATGCCCCCCCTTTCAAGCGCCGGGGCACGATATCGACGGGCCCGGACTGGGCCGGGGCTATAAACATTAGAAGTACGATACTTTGGTTTGTGTTAATGAACCAACTCTCTCCTCTCCCCCTCTCCCCCCCCCTCTCTCTTCTCTCCTCCTCTCTCTCTCTCTCTCTTTCTTTCTTCTCCTCCTCTCTCTCTTCCCTCTCTTTCCTCCTCTCCTCTCTTCCCTCTCTCTCTCTCTCTCTCTCCTCTCTCTCTTCTTTTCCCTCTCTCCAAAAAGATAGTAGTAAAGTAGTATTTATTATATTACAATAAATCGTATGTAGGAGGAGGAGGGGAGGACGAGGGGGGGAGGGGAAAGGGGGAGGAGAAAAGCCCGGGGAAAACAAAATAAAAAAAAAAAGAAAGGGGAAAAAAAAAAAAAAGGAAAAAAAAAAAAAAGGGGCAGAAAAAAAGGGGGGGTTTTAGGCCCAAGGAAAAAGGGAAGGGGAAAAATGGGGCAAAAAGGGGAAAAATCAAGGGGCCAGGGAAAATAGGGGGGGAAGGAAGAGCCCCAGGGAACAAAAAGGGGGGTTTTTTAAAAAAAAAAGAAGGGGGAAAAAAAAAAAAAAAAAACCCCCCCTTTGGGGGCCCCGGGGAAAAATTTTTTAAAAAAAAAAAAAAACCCCAAAGGGGGGGGAAAAAAATTTTTTCCCCCCCCCCCCAAAAAAAAGGGAAAGGGAAAGGGGAGAAATAAGGGGTAGGAGGGGGGGAGGGGAAAAAAAGGGAGGAGAGGGGGAAAAGGGAAAAAAAAAAAATTTTTTTTTTTTTTTTTTTTTTTTTTTTTTTTTTTTTTTTTTTTTTTGGGGGGGGGGGAAAAAAAAACCCCCCAAAAAAAAAAAAAAAACCCCCCCCCCCCCCCCCCCCCCCCCCCCCCAAAAAAATTTTTTTTTTTTTTTTCCCCCCCCCCCCCCCCCCCCCCCCCCCCTTTTTTTTTTTTTTTTTTTTTTTTTTAAAAAATTTTTTTTTTTTTTTTTTTTTTTCCCCCCCCCCCCCCCCCAGAAGAAAATTTTAATTAAGAAAAAAAAAAAAGTTTTAAAGTTTGAAGGGAGAGTTAAAGAGAAGAGAGAGAGAGGAGAGAGAGAGAGAGAGAGAGAGAAAGAGAGAGAGAGAGAGAGAGAGAGAGGAGAGAGAGAGAGGAAGAGAGAGGGGGGAAAAGGAGAGAGGAGAGGAGAGAGAGGAGAGAGAGGAGGGGGAGAGAAGAGGAGAGACGAGGGGAAAGAGGGAGAGGAGAGGAAGAGGGAGGAGAGAGAAGAGAAGAGAGAGAGAGGAGAGAGAGAGAGAGAGAGAGAGAGAGAGAGGGAGAGAGAGAGAAGAGAGAGAGAGAAGAGAGAGAAGAGAGAGATGAGGAAGGGGGAAAAAGGGGAGAGAGAGGAGAAGAGAGAGAGGAGAGAGAAATGGGGGGGAAGTATGCGACAAAAGACACAACTTGGCAACCAAATTTTAGAGGAAAACATTGGTGTGGTTGTCATGGTAAGAGCAGCGTACTGCGTAGTTTTGTATGCTGATCTTTAATTAAAAGAATTATATATATATAAACCCAACATACATAAAAAGAAAAAGAAAAATGCACTGGTTAAATGTATTAGAGAAAAATGTTCTGTATTGAAAAAATTTAAATTTTGTTCCACATATTTTTGAGACGACACTTTATGCCCACCTGGCGAAAAAGTAGGGAAACTGAAAACAATTATCCCCTCGAATTGCCGGGGCTCACGCGGCATTGGAATCCGGCAGGCCCCCTTCGTATGGAAAAATTTTGCCCCCTTTTGGATGGGCCCCCCCTGGGGAAAAGGCCCCCCCTCACAAAAAGGGGGGTTTTGGCCATCTTTGAGGATGGCGATCCAGGCCCAAGCCCGCCCCCCCACCCAACCCCAAGGCCCGGAGAGCAGCCCGAAAAGGGAAGGAGACAGGGACGGGATCCCAGGGAAGAAGGGCCGTACAAGCCCAGGGGGGAAGGAGCAGAAAGGCGTCACCTGGCCAGCCAGAAGTGGGGGAAACCCGGGGGACATGGAAGGCCCCCCTTTTCAAGAATTTTGTTTGCTAGAGGCCCGGCCAAACCCAAGCCAGGATGTGAGGGGGGGTTTTCTGGGGATGTCCATGGAGGAGCGGGTTGCCCTCTAAAGGGGGGAAGCTGGCCGGGGTCCCTCTTCCCCACCAGAAAAAGGGGGGGTGTGGGTGGACTTATTATTAGGTAAAACCCCCCTCCCCAGCTCTGCAGCGTGGAGGGGGCTTTCTTCAGACGGGCCCGGGGGACGCCCTCAGGGCCAAGAGGTCCTCCCTGGGGGAAAGGTAACTTTGGGACTTGTTTTCCCTCAAAGGGAACATGGACCTCCTGGAGGGGGGAAAAAGGGGCCAGGGGGACGAGAGGGGGAGGAGGAGACTTTTAATATAGTTTGGGCTTTTTTTTAAACAAAAAAAATGAAAAATATTGTTTTTCTCCCTTAAAAGCATTTTCTGTTATCGGTTTAAGTTTACTTTGAAATTTAGCGGAGTCGTACGGGAAAAAAAATAAGTCCCCAGTCGCAAAGCGCAAAAGTCGCAAAGTGAAAATCGCACTGGGGAGGAAAAAAAAAGAGTCGCAGAGTGCGTGCCCCCGGGCCCGGCGGAAAAGTCGCAAAGTCAAAGTCGCACCTGAAAAAATTAAATCGCCCCCAGTTGGTTAAAAAGAAGTAGGAAGTTATTCAAAAGTTTTCCCCAAAAACACAAAGAGGAGGGCCTCCGGAGGCCCCCCGTAGTTTCCCGGGGGCCCCGACGGAAGGTACGACGTAGGGCCCGCGGGGATTTGCTCAGGGGCTCACGGGGGGGCCGCCCCCCACGGTCCGCCGTAGGGGCAATCCCCATTTACCGCGTTATATTAACTGTTTGGGGAAATATTTATGGTTAACTTTCTAAGTAATTGCAGATTAGTAATGTTTTAAGGGGGGTTTTTCAAAAACCCATTCCCATTAATAACTTTCTGGGCTTTTTCAATGGGCGTTAAAACCCCCTTATTCCCAAAAACCAAATTACTATATCGCAATATATTTGAAGTATAACATAAAATCCATGTCGTTACCTTATACGTAAAAGGAGATAAAATTTGCTCGGACATTGTTTTAAATTTTAAAGTACAAAAAATTTTGTTATTGGGGTTTTCAAGCTGGGGTACGTGGAACACTGTACAGCCCTGTAGAAGGATATGATTGCGGCGAACAAATAAAACACCCCCCGCTTGTGCGTTTTTTGAAGTAAGGATTTGAAGTGATTTCATAGTCACTGCACAACGCGCCGAGGAAAATTTTTTAAAAAACGGTCGTACTGAAAACATTTTATTTTTCGTCTATTTTGATATAAAGATGGAGCGAAAACTTTTAACTAATTTCTTTTGTTTTCGACTGGTTTAAGGGGGATAATTTAGGCCTTTTGTGGGTTTTTAACCCTTGTAAGGCATTTCGTCTGGCAGTTTTTGGATTTATAGCAGGGAAATTCAAATAATTCGTTCTAAATCTGATTTATCCATTTAATTCTCCCTATATACATATTCCTTATTTGGGGGACCGTTTTGGGTTTTATATGTGTGATAATTGTTGGAAAAATTATTTTAAAAAGGAAAAAATATGACCTTGTGCACATGTATCCCGTAATCCTTTTTTTGGTAATTTAAAAAATGTTTTTTTAATGATACTACTACAACTAGATAAGATAACCTTTTTCCATGTAAAAATCCCCTTCTAGACGTATCTCATCTTTATTTCTATTTTTTCTGGGTGTTTCTAAAAAACGGAAATATTGAAATTAAAATGAATATGTAATTTTTCTAAAACATTATAAAAACTTTTATAACAATTTTTAATAGCTTTAACAGGCCCAAAATAGTGAGTACCCATATTTAGATACTATGATTTACTGTGTTTTAATATAATAATTGTTGAATATTTCCACTTACAAATGCGCCAGCGCCCAGCGAGCCCCGGAGGATTTACGTCAAGTTGCCGCGGTTTTCACTACTGATGATACTACATCAAATAAACTTAAAAATGTTGTTTCAAAAGTTTACACTAGAAAAAATTCAAATTTTTCAAAATTCTGTACATTAATTTAACTTGTAAATTTTTTTCCCCTGAAAAATACACCAGCGGCCCTTCGGAGGGCTGACGGAAGTAAATTTTCCGCCCGGGGCCCCGTTCGCCCCTCTACAGCCACGTAGGCCCCCCGGTGATGGTTACTGGGTTATCAAACCCGTCAGGCCTCACCCAAACATGCGGTTCAGTTTTGGGCTCCATATTCGGATGGGGTTAACCTTTTTAGAAAAAGTGCAGGAAAGGGTGGCAAAATGTACAAGGGGGCGTGCTTAGTTATGAAAAGAGATTTAATTATTAAAATTACACTCACTGAGAGAGCAGGTAAGGGGGGGACTGATAGAAGTTTTTTTAAAAGGATAAAGGGGTTAATAAAGGGAGAGGGGGAAAAATTCTTTCGGGGTTTTAACCAGGGTAAACAAGAATAAGGGTTCAAGCTGGAAAAACTTGATTTAGAAAGGAAAAAAGGGAAAAAAATGGTTCCCAAAAAAGGGGGGTGAAAGAAAGGAATTTCAGTAGACGGAGTTATGCTGGTCATTAGGGAGCTCACAGAGGGGGGGGGATAGGGTTTTATGGATGGGGATGAAAAGGTAGATTAGGTAGTTTAGTGACAGGAAAAATATACCACGGTAGGCCCCGTGGGCTCGTGTAGCTTCCTTAATATCTTTTTGTTTTTTAGTTTTTTTTATCACGAGCTGCCCCTATTATTAGTAGTAGTAGTTATGTATTACAAATATATTAAAGTATTTAAATAAATGATTTAAATACTTAGAAAAGCATTTAAAAACTGTATTTTAAAAACTGACAACCAATGTATTTTAAATAATTTCTAAAAACACAAAGTTTAAAAAAAACGTATTTAAAAAACAAGTTTTAAATTTTTTTAAAAATTTTTAAATAATTTTACTTTAAAGTATTTTTTCTCCTTTTTTTTTTGCTGGGCCAAATGTTCACCCTCCAATCCCAAAACCGATTCCTTTCCTTTGAACTCCCCAAAACAGTGACCAGCAGCGAAGTCTCCAATTTTTGTCAATCCAGCAATATGCACCTTAATTTTTTAAAAAATTCCAATCTTTCTCCCCTCTCACTCTTTACCTCTATTTCCTCCCCCTTTTTCTTCTTGTGTTAACGTCAGTTTTTATAATATTTTTGAGGTTAGACGGCCCAATGAACGCTTTCCAAATACCTATCCGTTTTTCACCTTCTTCAATGCCCAATGTGCCCAACCTCTTCAACCAGTGCCCCCATGTCTTCCTTGGCCTGCCCCGGGGATGGCGAACCCAAAACTACACTTAACAGCTTCCCCCCTGCCCACCCCTTCTGCCCCTTTATGGGCCAAACCCCCCCATGCCTTTCCTTTGCACGTATCGTCCCTTTAATCCACAGTTTTTTCCACCTTTCACTGAACACTTCATCTCTCCATGGACCCGTATAAATCTAACATTTTCCGATAAAAAACCCAACCAACCATCCCCCAATTTTCGTCAAAAAAACCTGTTCAGAACCATACAGCAAAAGTTTTCAGCAGTCCCCTACCCTTTTTTTTACCCACCCCCTATTAACATGCACGAAAAACACAAAACTGTTTCACTTTTCTTTACATATCATTAAATTCTATAGTTTTTACCTTCCCCTTCTGAAGGCCCCCTGTTTTTTTCCAAACCCCCTGGACGCAGAAATCTACCCCCTGTTCAGATTTTTAGTCCGGACTCTTTTATGGACCCTTTCCCCATTCCTTGCAAGAATAGAGTTTTCTCTTACTCCACTACCGACACTCCAAGGGGAAACCTTCCCAGTTATTTTGCTCTTTTTCTTTCTGTTTAATCTCTTCGTCTTGGCCCTATATTCACCTTCAGCCTCTTTCTCCATGCTTGCTTCTAAAACATAATTCCCCCCCAATTCCCCCTTTGCTCGCTGTCAAGACTAAATCTCTGAACAGAGTCCCCTGGATCTCCTGTTTGCATTCCTTTTGGCCTCTTCCACACTACCCCAAACAAAAAAGGACGAAACTGAGCCTTGTGTACCCCCCCCCCATCTTAAAGGGCCCGAGTTCCTCATACTTTACCTTGATCTTCACCTCATACAGTGCCCTTTCCCAAACCCAAAGCCCCCCGGGCAACCCCCTTTTGTTTTTGGGAAAAGCCCTAAAAATGTTTTTTTTTTTTTTTTTTTTGAATTCCCTGTTTCCCCCAAATGCCTTTTCCAGAAATTTTTTACAAACAAACCCCCTTTTG